>JADLZL010007153.1:0-145267 GCA_015844335.1 Chrysopogon serrulatus
TAGAAATCTATTTATTGAGGGACATAGGGAGAGTACATAAATTTAGGATGAACAGTTGAAAAGAAAATAAATTATTGTGGCCATTGTCAAATTCTTACATACAGATATGTTTTTAAACTCATAATAGATGACCATGGAAGTCCACGAGAATAGTTTCCACTGAATTTGTCTTTATGGCATCGCCACCTTGCAGGCCTTAAGCCGCCATTCGAGAGGGAGATGGTGTCGAACCAGTTAGAATGTAATTGTGTTTAATTTGAGAGAAAAAAAAGAGAAAAGGAGGCACTACGGATGACAAAAGAAGAATTTAAGAGGTTGATAATCCTCCACAGATTGTGCAAGCAAGGAAGTCAGTTAAGTATGCAGTAAAAAAAGATACGATGAAATGACAAGATGCAATATTGCTCTCTCTTTAACTGGCCTTTCAGACTTTGAAGAATCTTTAATATGTTTTCTCCCTTTATTCGTTTGGGTTATCGGCCGTTTAAATAGTATTTTTTCTCCAAACAAATTAGCCGTTTTGACTTATTAGTTAGCTTAAGTCCAGTTGAACAGAGCATTGCAGATTTTTTTTTTTTTTTTTTTTGACAAGGAGCATTGCAGATTTGGTGCACGGATGTTTCAAAGCTGAGGATACTTTGGTACCCACAATAGAAGAAGCACTTGTGCAATTACTAGCAATTTAGCAGCGACATGGTGCCAGAAGCTCAATTTAGCAGTGACCCGGCAGGCCCTCAAGTGGATGCTCGTGCAAGCAAATGCGTGGAAAGCTGGCACTGGCTCGTCAGTGGAGGATCTGCCGAGTACAGAGATCGTCTGGGAGGGAAGAAACGGCCGGCTCAGGCAGATGGCATGATCTTCTTCGTTCCACAGTAGAAGTAGTCTGCGTTGGATTCCTTTGGGGGTTTGCCCGTAGCGAGGGCCGCTGCTCCACCGCACCTGCAACCAAACGAAAAGGAGCGGAGCGAACAACCGAGCATGCATAGCTGGGCGCCAATCCCAACAAACTCCCAGCACTAGGACTGGACTAGTCATGGACTACTGGCGCCTGCCGCTGCCCGCACTCCACTCCCGCCTCGCCTCGGCGTCGCGCGGCCCCACGGCCAGCCAAGCCAACGGCGAGTGGTGGGCGTCGGGGCGCGCCCACTGCTGCTGCCCCAGCCCGCGCCGGAGGGGCAAGCCGACCCGCCGTGCTCCCCCACCACCCACCTCCGGACCTCTGCCCGCCCTGCCGTGCCCATGCCTCCGCACCTCCTACTGTCCTTTGCCCTGCCTTTCACGCCCCCTCTTTTTTTTCTCTCTCTCCAACAGTCCATCCATAGCTCGATCTACTACCTGTTTGCAAAGGCACTGTCGGTCATACGAATGTGCACCCCCCAAAAAGCCACGATTTCCCGGGCAAAACAAAAGCTTTGCATCCTTGCTTTGCCATGGGTGTGAAGGCGGATCACCGTGAGAACTGAGAACAAGCCTTTCTGCCTTTGTAATGGTGTTGCTCATTGATTCAATTTTGGATTCAAAGAACATGAAACAGGGAGAGATTTCATGATCACAAATTGCTCTAAATTATGGAGCGATCCAAAAAAGAGGACACCCTCTACATAGCTAAAGCGAAGCAAGCCAACCAAAAAATCACACCACACCACACTCAGCTCACAAAAAAAGGTAGGTGACCACGATCATCGACTAGCTGATCACCCGAATCGAACTACTCCAACAAACTAGCGCACGCTAAAAAGCACACATCTGCCTCAACTACTTTCTGTACAATTCGCTCGTGATTCGTGGTTGTGCCGCCGGGTGGGTCACCGGAGTAGGTCGGCCCGCAGGTGCGAGAGCTCCTTCCGCAGCCGGTGGGAGAAGAGCCTGCACGCGTCCATGCTCAGGTCCACGGCCGCCGCGAGGGCCACGAACGCCGCCGCGTCCTCGGCGCACCCGACGTGCGCCACCCCGACCTCCACCGTCGGCTTGCTGCACCGGCCCTCGCCCTGCACCGCGGCGGACATGACGAAGCCGCGGTAGTTGCCCAGGGGCCAGTTGCTCAGGTCGCCGCTGCCTCTCGGGCTGCACCCGGGCGTGCCGCCCCGGCTGAGCGGCTGCGCGGCGGTCAGGTCGATGGCGAACTTGCCGCCCTTGGACGAGGGGATGGAGGAGTCGGCGAGCGCGACGGCGTGGTCCGCGCCCGGGACGAGGAGGTCGAAGTGGTAGCCCAGGCTGTCGGACGCGCCGGCGCCGCCGCGCTCGCGCCAGCACTCGAGGCGCGCCCAGGGCTCCCAGGCGCCGTCGCCCGCGGGGCGGAGGATGAGCCACGCGCCTGGGTTGGAGCGGCTCACGCGGTCCGTGCCCGGCGACGGCACGAACGGCGTGACCATGGACGCCATCGCCACGGGGAGCCCTTGAGGTCGTGCACCGTAACGGACCACCCCTTGCGTTCCTTGGCCGACGACGACGCGTCGCGCTCCGGCTGCATCCCGGGCCTCCGCAGGTCGCTGTTGCTGCGGCACCCGAACTTGCAGGTGAACATGGGCTGCTTCATACGGCTGCCCACCTGCAGCACCTGCGGGCTGCACTCCGGTTCGCCGTCGAACTCGAAGACGAACCGCGGGTCCGGCTCCGCGCGGACGGTGAGGCTGAGCTCCGTCGCCGCGGGGCTGCCCTTCCCGGCCCGCTTCCCGATGGAGATCCAGCCGCTGTGCAGCACGGCGGGCTTGGCCTCGGCGCCCTTGAGGTCGAGCGGGATGGTCGCCTTCCCAAGCAGCCGCCCGGAGCTGACGCCGCAGGTACTCCCCTTCCGGCCGGCGTAGACCGACACCTTGAGGCTGGCCTCCCCGCGCGACGAGAAGAGCGAGGGCTTCCCGTTGAACCACTCGAGGTCAGCCTTGGACAGATGGAACGCGGCGGCGAGGGCCCCGGACGCCGGCGTCTGGTCGCCGCCGTCGGAGACCACGAGCGGCGCCGGGACGGTCTGCACCGGCATCTTCCCGAGCCGGATCTTGCAGTAGCACGGCGACGTGGACGGGTGGACGCCCGCGCCGGCGCCGGCCGCCGGCGGCGCCACCGGCATTCTGAGGGCGAGGTTGCCGACCAGCACCCGCACGAATGGGCACGGGTCCATGCTGCCGCTGCTCCTGCTGTCACACCCCTCCCACTCCCTCCCAAATTCCGCTGAGATTTGGCGGCGACGGGGCCAATGCGGAGGAGGCGGCGGCGTGGCGTGGTGAGCGCTGAGGGAGATAAGGAAGAGGGGAGGAGTTGGTATAAGAATCGGGTGAGGAACGGCGGAGCCGTGGAGTGGGAGGAGCCAGGCTGGATCCTGGTGTGTCGTGGCTGTGAGACACCAGCTCGCACACACCCCCACTTGCGCCTCAGCTGGGATCCCTCCACTCGCGCGCGGGCCCGGCCACCGAGGCCCCGGGTGTCAGTGACGGCGCGTGGGTTTCAGGTTAGGCGCGGTGGGGGCCGTGGGGACGCGTGCGTGGGGAGGCGAGCTGGAGCCGAGACGGATCCGAACGGGCAGCGGCGCGGGCGCGCTGCGCTGCGCTGTGGCCCAGGTCCAGGCGTGGTGGGGCGCCCTGCGTGGCGCCGGGGTTGGTTGCGGCTTCCTTTTTGGTTGGAGCTAGCCTAGCGGGCAAGCGGCTGGTGCTCGTACGTACGGCATGACCAAGACCAATTGGAGGGTTGGGCCCACTGGAACTTTGTTCTGACTCTCTGAGTGCGTGGGCCTACTGCGTGGAGAGATCAGACACAAGCTGTTTGTTTTGCTGTGGTTTTTCCGTTTTGTAACGGTCCATGCTCCAGGTTTCACCAGAGGGGCGAATAATCGGGCGGCACTTTTGTCATAGCTGGCACTTGGCACCTGATGCCGCGAGTAATAAGGGTTTCACTTTTCACCTGATGGATGGCGAATAACGGAACTTTTTTGACCATTTGCGTGTTCGGTGGACCTGAGGTTAACAACTACAGTATTGCTTCAGAAACTCATGATTAACCATCAGGAATATTATGCGGAAATTGTGGTGGACCGGCATGTTTGGCTGCTTGTTACAACACTGTTCCAGCAGTGCTGCTGCTGCATGTGTAGTACCAGTATTTTGCTCCCTGTTGGATGGTTCATATCTGTGGCTGCAACATGTTTTTCGGCAGCACCACTGTAAATGCTCATGCAACAGCAGTAAGTAAAGACTGGTAATTTGTAGGCATCCTGCGTACTAGGATTTTAATAAATAATTTGCAGGCGCGGCGCATCGTATTGGTATCTCAGGTGCCGATCTTTGGATCTAGTTTTTTAATAAAATTATTTGGCGATAGGCCGCCGGAGCTGTCATTTTCTATAAACAAGTCAAACAGCACCACCCACGGTCAGGTAAATAGGGCCGGAATGTTTTGAAGAATCCATTGCTCCCTGTTGGATGGTTCATATCTGTGGCTGCAACATGTTTTTCGGCAGCACCACTGTAAATGCGCATGCAACAACAGCAGTAAGTAAAGACCGGTAATTTGTAGGCATCCTGCGTACTAGGAGTAGGAGCACCATTGTTTGCAGGCGCGGCGCACGTTGGTGTCTCAGGTGCCGTGGATTGTCGTTTCGGTCGAGCAGGAGCAGCCAGCGCAGCGAGGCCGCCGGAGCTGTCATGTGCAGGACAGCCAGCACAGCACCACCCACGGTCAGGTGCACGAGCTGGAATGTTTTGAAGAATCCAATGCGCTAGCGTGGCAGGTCAGGGCAGGCTGAGTCTCAGCTGGTGCCCTCATCCACTAATCCTTTTGTTTAATTAATACCCGGAGGTAATCCAGGGTGGCCGAGGGCCGGATCCGTCATGTGACAGCCGCTGCGGCAAATGAATTTTTTAGAAAGGAAACGCACGGGTGGCTGACTCAGCGGAGAACACCGGGTCACAGTCACTGCTGGACCAACAGTGAACAGTGCACACTGCATGGCGATGACTCATCGCTGATCTGAAACAAATGTATTTTAACTTTTTTATAAAAGAAAAAGAAAGGGAGGATGAGGTTAAGGCTGATGCTGTGCTGTCCAGCCGTCGCAGCTGGGGGGCCTGCACGTAGTATGTATCCATCTCAATTATAAACCGCCTCATTATTCCATTCCCCCAGTTGCCATTAATTAACTAATCCGGTCGCCGATCAGCCAGCTCAGCTCGCTCGCTCGCCCACAGAGACCCCGCGCAACTTGCGTGGCCCGTGGGCCCGGATACGCCTGTGACCCCACGACGCAGCGAGACGGTCTGTAGTACGCAGGATAAGAGGCGTCCGTCCGTCCGTCCAGGCTGGGAACAGCTACGCGCCGGGGCCCACGTGCCTGGCTGCGGCTCGTACTAGTACTACCACCGTGCGCCATCGGCCTGGGATTCCAGTTCCATTCCAGGTCGCTCTTGCCCCCCCGCCCGGACGGATCCCCGGGCTGGCTGGCTGGCTCGCGTGCGCTGGAGCAGGCGAGCCGCGAGCAGTGTGTGGTGTGGTGTGGTGTGGCGTGCGAGGCGCCCAGGCCAGCCGAGCCGTGCAGGCGCAGCAAAGCGCAGGGGCCGCTCCAGCTGTCCCGGCGGGCGCCCGGCCGCATCTGCGGGTGGCTGCGAGCGGAGAAGCTTCCTCTCGAGACACCTGTGCTGTGTTGCGATGCGATGCGACCTGCATTGCATTGCATGGACATGGCCCATGGATGGGAGGGAGATCGCGTGGTGCTCCAGCTCCTCTTCCTCTTTTATTGAGGTGGGTGATTGCCGGAGGAGGCAACGCCGCCGCTGGACCAGCCATGTTCGTTGCTCAATGCTCATGGCAGAAATCCGGCAATTTTTGAAATTGGTGGAGCGCGGCTCGCCAGCGCATGGCACACGAATGTCTATCGATCGGATGCAACCCGTGGCGACTGGCGAAGCAAGTTTGAAAGGGTGCCAGAAGCTATAAAGGATTTCTTTCTATTATCTTTCGACGAGTTTCGTATTTACCGTATCGAATTTGAAGAGAGCCTTAATAACTCAATGCTTTGAGTTTGTGGTAGCAGGGCTCACGTCCACCCCTGTCAGCAGACTGAAGCGCTCCATAGCGATTCTGGTGCCCGGCACGCCGGGGGGTGTGTTACTACCAAACCAGCGATGAGAACATTCAAAACTAACCAAGCGAATACACTAAAAAAGGCAACCAAACACAAAATAATACTTCCAAAGCTGTTATATATTAGATTTTTTTAAATTAACTGAATTTATTAATAAGAAAATACAAAGATGTATGACACCAAATTAGTGTCAGCAAATGTACCATAAAAAATTCATAATATATGCTCATTTGTTTTGACAAACTATTTCTAATTTCTCTACTATAATTTCGGTCAAAAAAGGATAAAATGATTTAAGACAAAATATAAGAGTTGATTCAAACGGAGAAAGGATTACAATTTGAAGCCCAATATATCTCCAGGCTTTCACTAAAGTCTACCGGACGCAATTGCAACTTGGGCTCTGAAAGCTCCTCCAGGCTTTCACTAAAGTCTACCGGACGCAATTGCAACTTGGGCTCTGAAGGCAGACCAAAAAAATATCAGGCTTAGGCCAATGCTTGGACCGTCTAGGCTTGAGCCCACACCCAAGCTGGGCTCTGCATGCGGGCCCTGAGCCCATGACAGTGCAAACGAATCCGCATCAATGAGGAGTTGCCTAACGAAGGAACTCGAATTACACTGAACTACTCATTGATGCGAAGAAGAATGCGTGCTGGGTATGGTGTTGCAGTTTACCCAGCGACGATGTCCACGGTAGCAACGCTCTAACAGGGCGTTTGGTTTGCCGGATGACTCTGTCCGGAATCATCGGAACAGAAGACTGAACCTTGTTGCTTTGTTTGGTTTACAGTGAGTTCGATCGGTCCGTCACGAGTCGGAGAACCTCATGCCGGATCAACTCATGTTGGACGAGCTCGATATGTGAACTGTTGTCCAGTTTTCTCTGAAGCAATGCAATGCAATGCCGGATCAACTCTTGGCACATGTAGAACTGTTGATTTGAAATCCTTCAGCTTCAGGCCGGAGATATCCCACATTCCCACATCCATCCTCGCTTACAAGCATACAATAGGGATCAACGCTCACAAACAATAGGGATCGGACAGATCAAATTGGATTTAGGATTATCCAAATCCATTCTGACCCTACAAACAAAAAACCAAAGCACAGCGGAGAAGATAAATCTCTCCATATGCAGCAGCAAGTAAACAACATTAACAACATTATCAACGACACTGAGTTATAACAATGATACTGTATTGTGTGATCATAGTGGTTCGACATGCTCAGCTAGCAGGAAGCATCAAGAGTAGCATCCAGAATACACCAACTTCGTCCACTCAATAGGCAAATAACTATTACATAGTTTTATAATAAGAGTACCATGTGTTTCCATCCATGCCTCCATTCTTGTCATGCTTTGGAGCTCCTCAAGTTTCAGCGGTACTGCATAATAAGAATGCACATTGTGAGCCTCAAAATCAAACAACTGTATGCCCTATCTAGAATTTCTTTACAGCACTTAAAAATATATATACAAGAACTAGAAACACCCACTCACAACACACGTCTAAAAGCTTGTGCCAGTATACAAAGCACAGATACGAGAATTACGCCCTTAATTTTATAATAACAGAAGACTTCCAAATTGCTGATGCAACTTTTCAGAATCAGAAGCCACAGCACAACTGTTTACCTACAACAAAAATGCCTAACATCTTCATCATAAAAGAGGCATTTGGAAGCTCTAGACCATAAGAAACAAAGGCTGGATATGGAAACAACCATGCTTAAGAGCTTACACCCAAGTGGGGCAGTAGAAATATGTCAATCATAGACCAACTCTTACAATAAGAAACTCACAGGTTCCAAATTGCTAATACCAAAATCTGAGAATCAAGTATCTTCATATTCAAATTAAGTAAAGAATTAAGCTGTTACCTCAGTACAATTTACAAGGTGTTCGACTACAGATCTATAATCCAGCAATACACTAATTCGAATGCAAACAATTACACAACTAGACTAAGACCTACACTACCGAACAGGATAAGAAATTATGCAAAATCCAAGCAAGTATTGAGTATTGACAGTGGCTATATAAGCACAATAATATGGGCATCATGAGCATTGCTTCCACTATTAAGAACCATGTAACAGACTACCAACACAGATACATCATGGTGAGGCATACAATGGGTTATGGCATACACATAGCATAGCTGAATAAATCGTGCTTATGGATTACCCAATCAGGTAAACCGGTAACCACTACTAACGCAGGCTCATGTTGCTGGGAATCAAAGCAGAGGACGGATCAGGCAAACCGGTAACCATGTACCTTGATGAAGCCGATGTCCTTGGCGTTGCTGCGGAAGCACTGCCTGCAGCACATGAGCCCGTACTTCCGGATGAGGCCATGGGGGTTAGCGCACACACGGCTGCAATCACACACAAGGGCATCCATTAAACATCACCATCACCATCACCAAGCACTAGCTATACACATGTACTAAAAGCAAGCGTAAGGGCAAGCAAATCTACTTAGACTTGGAGGCACCAAAATCTAACTACAAGGTCATGCCACAGATCTGACGGATTAAAGGGCAGATATATAACACAAATAACATCGGCGATTAGGTGGAGGGAACGAGGGGAGAAGGGACTACGGAGTAGAGGATTACCAAACCCTGGATCCAGGGCCGTAGTTCTTGGGGTGCGAGTTCCACACATTGGAGTGTCCCATGGCGGCGGCGGCGGCGGCGGCAGGGGAGGAGCAGGCCTCACAGGTAAACCCTAACCTTGTCTGACTTCGCTTGTGATTCTGAGCGGTAGCGAGAACGTGCGGCTCCTTCTATAGGAGGAGACGGATGGCATCGCTGACTGGGCTTCGTTGGAACCAACCCAGCAAAGATGGCCTGATTGATCCATCTTGGTGCTTGAATTGAGCCCAAACTTGGCCCGAGCTGTCATCTTTCTTTGTTCTTCCAGAAAAAAAAAATTGTCCAATTATTGCCAGAGTTCATTTTACCTACCACAATCGAAAAACTAAGTTTTGGGGGCTCATTCATCTTTGCAAACCATTCGATTTTGCTCGAGATGGTTTCGACAGCATTTTGATTGGTCTGGCATCATATTAATTCTGCTCACATAGCACCACGCCATGCCATGGAGCTAAATCGAACCGCGCTAATTGTTTAAGAGGTTATATTTTAAAACTATCAAAATGTGTTTGTATGACCAAAATATGTTTGTATGATCAAAATGTGTCTTTAGTTGTAGACTTCATAGGGTGCTCGCTAAAAGCACGTCGTTTGCATGATCAGACTATCTTACCTTGATTACAATGACACACAAATCTTTTGCGTATTCGAGAGAAAAAAATCTTAACTTGTAGCTTGTGCTTAAAAAGCATGTAATTTTCAACAAGGGAAACTAATGTGGCGGGTTCATTGGATAGAAAAACCGAGAAACCACAAAACTATTTTGCATTGGCTTTGTAAATGAATTCCTCTAGTCATGAAAGACGGATTGTGAAAAAAATGCATCATTATACGGGTGGACTGTGAAACCTGGACTAAACTTTGGTTCAATGTAACTAATTGTTCACTGTCTAAACACTAGTGACAATTCTTTTTCACATCATATATAACCCGTACAGAGAGGCTAGAATAAATTTCCTTGTTGTCTTCTAAAAATTACTTCCTAAACTATAGTTGGACTAACAACTAGCTAGAGCAGTATTTTACAATGGCGTAGATGATCAACGCAACGACGCTCCAGAAGAGCAAGCTGAGGAGAATGGCCGTCTGCACATGATGAAAAGGAAACAACGTGATGTTAGCCGATTGACGGATCGAAATTCAAATAGAGAAAATTCCTTATGTGAGACTATTTTTTTTTTTGCTATTCCCAATTTATCACCTAAAGTTGAAACCTTCTTTATCTAATCTTGCTAGAAAATTTTGTTTTTAAAACGACACTTCCATCAGAATGGGAATGTAACGGTGTTAACTGATACGTGAAAAGATGATTTTGCCTCTCATTTAGTTTTTAGTCTGTAGCGACTTGATGTTTTAGCACCAATTTGCTATTGTTCGCACAATACAAAGGTGTTTTAGGGACAATTTATTTTTTAGTTCCACATGGCTGTTCTACCAATTATTCTTGCACAAATTTATTTTTTGCACCAAATTTGTTTAGTTTAACATGGCTGATGTTCCAATTATGTTGTTTGAAAAAATTATTAAAACAATAGCCATGTTAAACTAAAAATACATTGGTGCAAAAAATAAATTTGTGCAAATAATTAGTGCAAAAATAATTAGAATAACAACTATGTTAAACTAAAAAAATTGGTGAAAAAAATAAATCTATGGAAACAATTGGTGCAAAAATAACTGGAACAATAGCTATGTTAAACTACAAAAATTGGTGCACAAAATAAATCTGTAAAAATAATTGGTGCAAAAATAAGGGGAACAACAGCCATGTCAAACTAAAAAATTTTGATGTCAAAACACTCGTGTACTGTGCCAACAACCTGTACTAGACGGAAGGCGTTGCGGACTAAAAACTAAAGGAGTGGCTAAATCGTCTTTTTGCATCTCAATTAATACCTTTAGATGTCCATTCTAACGAAATTGTTATTTTAGGAACATAAATTTGCAGCAGGATCGGATAAAGAAGATTTCAAATTTGAGTGCTAAATTGCGAACAAACAAGTTCTTTTAGTGTTAAATAAGAAAGTTTTCCTCATCGAAATATCAAATGCAAGTATAGGAGGATCGAAATATCTCGATCTTTGTACGCGTACATACCGTGCAGGACGGGCGGTCCTCGGCGTCGTCGGACGTCAAGGGCGGCGGCACGTCGACGCTCACATAGTCGGCATCGTGTCTGGCGTTGTGGTCGTCGTCGCTGCTGCTGGTGGTGTCAATCGGCCATGAGAACACCGGCGTGGAGCTGTGGCAGTGCGCCGCCGGGCAGGGGCAGTGGCAATGCATATTGCCGCCGGGACGGGAGGGGTTAAACCTAGGCGATTTTCTTGTAGTTAGTTGGAGGCGATTTTCTTGGAGGTACGTTTGGTTGCTCGGTCGCCACGAACTATCTCTGGAGCCTTTATGCGACGCGAGGTGCTTGTCTCCAAGTCGGACTTGAACGTGTGCACATCTGGGAAACAAAAAGCGGACCACGAGACGGCGTGGTACAGAGGCGGTGGTGTAGGTGCGGTGGACAACGGACTTGGGAACATGGACCGAGAGACGCTCTGTGGACCGGGCGTTCAGCCCGCAAGCGAGGTGCGGTATTCAAATTGGCAGCCCAGAAGGCCCAAGTAACCAAACAAATGTGCACGCACTGCGCTTGACTACTGCCTGTGCCTTGTTGCAATGCTTCAGTTTAGTCCCACCTCGGCTGCCTTGAGCGAGCGGGGGCGGAGGAGGCTTATAAAAGCGGACCCAGGGAGCCAGAGCAACTCATACCTTTCTCGGCCTTTTGGCTAAGATCAAGTGTAGTATCTGTTCTTATCAGTTTAATATCTGATATGTGGGCCATGTGCCCACTTCGATATTAAATTAATTTTTTGTGGGGGAGGGTCCACTACAGTGGCTTGCCACTGGGGCCCTCGCGTGTCGCTCGGGCGTTGCACTACTGCCCGAGCCTGGCGCACCCCAACCAAACCGAAATTAAATTTTGTTTATTTATTGGGCTATATATAGAAGGCCTAAACTTATTGCGGCCCAAATTTCCGAACAACCAAGTCGTTGCAAAGGCTAAAACAGTTGTTAAGTCTACTGCTGTTAATGTACGAATATAGTCTGGAGTTTGCTGTTTAATCAGTAATCTCAGTCCGCACAACGTCAACATCGTCTTTGACCGAAGGTATTTGAAGTAGCTGTACAATCGAATAAACTTGTCCCCAAACAAATAAAACAGCCTCGTACTGTGGACAACAAATGGTCCCATGGTCTAGTGGTTAGGACATTGGACTCTGAATCCAGTAACCCGAGTTCAAATCTCGGTGGGACCTCATTTTTCTTTGTAATTTTTGCCATTTCTCACCCACTATTTTTTTTAGATATTTTGTATTCTAGGTACAATTCATACATGCGTGTGTCTTTACCATTATGAAGGAATATAAAACATTTCTTCTACAACGCTAAAATAGCGGGCAGTTGAGTTCGCCAAGCTTCCGCGTTCAGGCATATGGATTTTAAGTGGGAAACGAACTGTATTGGGTGTTTATTTCTGTATCCAGAAAGGCCCTAGACTCAAACCGTGAACACAGATCCAGGTCTGCTTGGATTAACTGTAGCTAGTAAGCAAGTAATCGGCCGTCTCGCAGATAGTGCTGGTTGCCAGGAAGTCCTCTCTGTTGTCGCCCATCAGCAATCCATGTTCCACAGTCATGTCGCCGATCTCCATAAAGTTCAGATTGCTTGTTTTGTCAGTTTTCAGACTCAACAGAAGCTACAACAGACCACGGAGGCGCACTCCACTTCGTCTTCGGTGTTCAAGCTCACCAGATGAAACTGCAGCTGCAGATTAATGCTCTATCACAGTACGCACCGGTGGCTATGCTCAAAAGTTGTCAGCTGCAGAAGTATGATCTCATTCTGCAGTTTTGAATGGCAAATGGCTCTATCTGAGAATTTTACTGGGTGCATTTCAAGGATCGTGTGGTGCGCCATTTTATTCCATTTCAAATGACTGAGATAAAGAAGGAAAGAGAAAGAAAAAAAAATCTCTATTTTGTATATACACAGCTTTTCACCTAGAGGCATCAAAGAGATGCAACCAAGTATCGCTAATCTGAGGGTCTCCTACACAACAACACTTTCTTCAAACTCTATGGGATCCGGGAAATTTTCCCGTGAAGCCCTCTTGAATGAGAATGAATTCTCTTCGTCCTCATCACTTGCCTCGGTTCCCTGAGAATTTGCTGTATTTTTCTGAGCAAGTGCTTGCCCGGACGTTGGCATGACCTCCCAGCTGTGGTACTTGTTTCCATGGAAGGCAAAACGCCAAGAACCCTGAGATGGGGTACTTCTGAGATGAGATGGATTGGATTGGAGCTCTTCCTGCTCCCGCACCACCCTTAGTGGGTTTTCCAGTGCTTTCAAGATGTACCGAGCAAGTGGACGCCTAGAGGGCTTTGGATTCAGGCATGTCTTCGCGACGATAGCCACTGCCCATACTTCCTCTAGGTGGTCGTCATCCACAACAAGGGTAGGATCTAAAATACCTGAGACAATCTCCTTATCATTGGCATTGATGTAACCTAATGTTCTTGCTAACCACTCTTCTGAATCTGCGTCAGTTGAGCCACTCGCACCAAAGTTTCCGGTGATTAGCTCTAGTAGCACCTTCCCAAAACAGTAAACGTCATACGAGCAGCTAGCTGGCGGACCTGTAAAGTGAGAAGCAGATTTCATAATGTTAGAGCACAGAACTTTAGTTGCATCATGTATATATAGAGATTGCAAATAATGAACAAAAGAGAGCTGATGAGTGCTTTACACACCTGATATGTTCTTGTCAAGGGACCTGCCAGAAAGAAACAAATACTACTGTGAGCAAAGGGCCCTCGACTCTATATTATCATATATAAATCTAAACAGAACTCAAAGTTGTAGAGTAGTTGTGTCGCTTGGAGGTACGTTTCTTAGGGGGCATCAATTATGTTAAGAGGCAAAAGGCCAGGTGTTTAACCAGGGTGAAGTATCAGCACATTATCCTACCATGAACTCTTAATTTTCACCAATGACTTATCAATGTGGTTCAGGGACATAATTGTAATTTGCAAGTATGACACAAAAAAAAAAAAAAAAAACTGCTTGAGGATTCTCGAGACAAGAATTAAGCTACACATTATTGGTGGGAGGAACTTTTGTAGTCACATTGGATTCTAGTTAGAAAATGCAGTTGGTCTCCATTCTCCAATTCCATGCACCTGATATGGTCTCCATTCTCACCTCGATGATCTTAGAATCCTTGAGAAGAAACTCTGGCTTCCTGCACTTTGTTGAGTGCATATTTCACCCAGACTTCCAAGGCGTACTTCAAATTTGTCATCAAGAAGCACACTGCTAGCTTGGATATCTCTATATTTACAATGAAGACATACGTTAGAAATAACAATGCATGCACTAACAGTTATCAAGATATCAAAAGAACTAGAACAAATTGCAGATATTCAGAATTGCATGACCAAAACTATATAAAATAGAAAGATAAGGCAACCAAGATGGGAAACTGCAATTAAAGATGACTGCCATCAAGCACACCAAAACTTGAAATTACAAATGTAGAGTTTCTCAGAATGACTGATGGTACCATGAATAGGCATGTTATAAAGACTACCATGACACAGGCATGATACTTTCACAAGACAATGAAACTATTTGAATGCCAATTTATTTAGGATTAACTGGTGACATGGAACCAATGGATCTAAGATTAAATGTACCAAAGGTTCGTTTATTTTCAACTTTGAGATTTGATGTCCTCACATGTAAATGAATGTTCAGTGGAAGCCTGCACATGCTATTTTCCTTTAAACTAAGGTTCTTTGAATGGAAATACATAGTGCGCGAATTGATGCAGGACCACAAGGGGCCATGTAGAGGACCACCCACCAAAATGTGCAACTACCAATTATTTTAAACGCATACACTGAAAAAATCATCTTGTATCCAAGTATCTTGCATCACTATCCCACTTGTCACCTCTGTTGGAATTTGTAATTAATAAACAAGCATAAACCTATTGAGCTTAGCTATGTGCAATGTCCACTATATGTTCTATCATCTTAATTTTGAAAGCAGTCATATACTTTATGCAATAAATTATTTTTCCAAACTACCATACATCAATTAATAACTCATGGAATACATTAGCAGATGATTAAACAAGAGAAGATGGCTTAGCATACCTGTGAACCAATGGAGGACTGCATTCCTCATGAAGGAAGCACAAGGCCTCAGCCACACCAATGGCAATCTTGAGCCTCGTTATCCAATCCAATGAGCGCAACCCCTGTTCAACTTCCACTGACTTCTTGTGCAGTGCAGTTGTGAGGTCACCTTTTGCCATGCACTTGTAGACCAGCAATTCCTCCTCATCCTTAGCCAAATGGCCCAACAACGGAACGATTCTCCCATGGCTATGCTTTGTAAGGAAGCTCAACTCACCCTGGCACTTCTTACTGCTCTTCAGATCAATCTTTTTTATGACAACTTGAAATCCGCTCTCCAGGACACCATGGTATATATCACCAGAATGCCCATGCTTGACAAGGTTTTCATCCCCAAAGCCCCCTGCAGCATGGTGCAACTGCTCATAGGTGAATTCATCTGTGATAATAGGGAGTCCCTTTAGTGAACCACTGGCTCCGGGGGATGCCATGGGTGACATTGTGATGGGATTCACACTACTACTTCTCCGCCCAGACCGAATGCCCTCCTCAGTCTGCTCCACTCCTCTTCCTCTAGGTCTGCTTCCTCTTCTTCTCAACAAGCAAACCACCAGAGCGCTAAGGCCAAGTATTACCACAATTGCAGCGCCTCCAAGGACCCCGGCCAATACGAACTTCCATTTGCCCCCTCTCTTGCTCGTTGACGGCACCAGCAGCACCTGTGGTGACTGTGGCTCCGGCAATGGAGCTGATGGCTTGGGGTCCACCGCTAGCCTCACCCCATTCTTCCTGTAGAACAACTCACAATCCCCACGGCTGCGCTGGTTCGCTGCACCAGACAAGCAGTTCATTCTGAAATCCGCTACACCATCGGTCCCATTCAGAAACCCAGTTCCAAGCACCTGATCGAAGTAATTGTCCGAGACGTCAACAACCCAGAACCTCTTCCTGAGGGACCCAGCGGCATCACCGATAGCGCCGTACAAGGAATTACCAGAGGCGTTGAACAAAACTCCAGCTCCAGCAGTTCCAGAGAAGGACACGTCGGGCAGAGGGCCGGTGAGGTTGTTGGCCGAGAGATCGAGGACGCGGAGACCAGGGATCGAGAAGAGCAATGGCGGGATAGGGCCGGAGAGGCTGTTACCGGAGAGAACAAGGGTGGTCAGGTTCCCGGACACGCCGAGATCGGTCGGGAGCTCGCCATTGACGCGCGAGGAGCGGAGGTCGACGACGGCGAGCGACGGCGGCAGGCCGGTGCCGAACCATGACGGGATCCGGCCCGGGAGCGGGAACCCCGAGGCGTTGAACGCCTCGAGCGCGGTGAGCCCGCGGAGCTGGTCGACGGCGAAGGCCGCGCGCCGGGCGCCCGCGCGGGTGCGGCGGAGCCCGGAGAGGCGGAGCTCCGCGACGCGGCCGGCGCGGCAGGCGACGCCGGACCAGGAGGCGCAGGGGTCGGCCCGGTCGGGCCAGTCGCGGGCGCGCAGGCCGAGGGACGCGCGCAGGCCGCGGAGCGCCGCGGCGTCCTGCGGCGCGAGCGCGAGCGCGGCGGCCTGGGCGGCGCCCGCGTGCAGGTGCGGGTGCAGGAGGAGCAGGAGGAGGAGGAGCACGGCGAGGCAGAAGGCACCCGGGGGCGGCGGCGGCGGTGGCAGCAGCGCGGAAGCATGGGGAGGTGGTGGTGGCGGGTGAGGCGGAGCGGAGTGGTGCGGTGGGGGTGTGAGACTGAGCGCGTGCAGCGGGGCGGGGCGTCATGGCGTGGCCATGGCAATGGCAATGGCAGCCGAGGTCGTGCGCGGAGGGTGCTCGCCTTTTCGGGTGGCCTGCCTATTTCGGCCCCCCTCGCGGTCGTCGCTGGAGGCAGGCAGCGAGTTGACCACGCGGAACGCGGGTGCAGGACGAGTGGGAGTGGGATGGAGAAGGCCCGCAGAGCCCCAGCGGCGGATGTAGATGCGTGGAGACGTCGCCCACTTCCGCTTCCACGGGTGGTGGGCCCCGCGCGGCAGTGGCGGCGCGAGTGGAGTGTGGCCCGAACGCGATTACGCGAGTGCTTTTGTGTGAGCCGTGTTGGGTGGTGTAACTCCATGGCTTATTTTTTAAAAAAAACTCCATGGTTTCGTGTCGCTGACATGTGGGTCGGAGGGCGCGACCAGATGTCTCTGTTCAGGGGTGCGTGTATGGAATGTTCTCATCAGTCATCATGTTGGGTGGCTGTCGTTTTCGCATCTCGCAAAGCAAACGAAACGAAAGGGTTTGCGTCGCCGTCGGCTCCTGTGCAGCAGTGCAATACAGCGTGCATCATGTGTGGACGTGTGGTGTTAGGATTACTCATCGCCTTTCGGCCTTTCCGTTCTCTTTTTTGTACAATATAGACTGCAAAAAAGTTGATTAATGTGCAAGGGAACGGCTTTCTTTATTGGACTGCACAGATGTTAAGAGAAACCAGAAAAGAGCAAAATCGGTAATGTCGTACTACAGGCAAAGTGTGTTGGGTTTCTGGGTTTGCTTAACTTATCTCTCTCTTTTTTTCACTGCAGCTCGATCTATCCTGGCCAACAATGAGGAGACTGAAACTTGTAAAATGTCCCTATACACAATGTCCCTTTTACGTTAGAGACGAAAAATCTACTCCGAGCTAGTCAACCAGTCAAAGCTGCTTGTTCGTGAGAAAGTATTCGATGAATGACAAATGCTTGTGGAATAAGTGGGAGAAGAAGCTGACAGCCAAGATGCTCCAGTGTGCCGTCAGGTATCTTGCTAATTTCTTGGCTGTTTTGTAGTCGTCGTCGTCGTCTATATTGCATCCTTTCAGCTGCCAGTTGATGCATGCGTGAATGATTTGATGCATCGTGTCGGCGAATGATCCATGCTGCCGACTGGCCGGCCGCCGGGTCCAAGTCTCCGGTCTGTCATTTGGGTCTTGTAGAACGATGGCCTGATGATGACTGGTCATTCCAGATTGTGACAGGCTAGGTATCACTAGGAAAGTTCAGCATGCAAGCTGCCGACGATATGAGTTTATCTTAAACTAGCCGGGTTCAGTCAGATTCCAAAGTTGGTCCAAATTAGAATTCAATCCTTTGTCCTCGGCAAAACTGATAATCATATATAGTAGGCAATGCTAGACTGCATGTCACTTCCTTGAACGCATTCAACAAATATATACTCGAGCTGATGAAATGATCTCGAAAGGAAGTTCCTCCGTTCAAAATTATAAATTGATTTGATCTTCCTAGGACATAACGAGTCACTATAATAAAAGGTGAATAAGCGAGCAGTGCCCTTCCGATCGACACAGCGAATGATCAAGAATCAAGAGTTGTTAACCTATGCGCTCTACTGCGCTGGGCCTTTTTTCCCCTGATGATGACTGATGATGATGATGGACGCACTGGGTTTTTTATATGTTTCTTCGAGAATGAGAAATTACGGCACGAAGTTTGTGAAATGCGCCCCGAAAAAAAAAAGCCTAGGAATTTTCTCTTCTTTCGTTCTCTTTTTGCTTTGGAGGCCCAATAAGGTTAGCCCACCAAGAGTTTTTGGACCTTTTCGGTTGCTAATTTGAATCTGTTCTCTGTCTCTTCCAGCCCCGCAGCCAGCCTGCTGGGCGTGAGCGCCGTGTAGGAAAACGGAACCCAACTCCCATGCGGGTAATGCACGAAACCCTACTTGCTTTGCTAAAAAAACCGAAACCCTACGTGCTCAGCCAAATCGAGTTACGTACTAGAACCATCATACAGTATACACGACTAGACCTGCTTTGTTCGTTACCGCGCGCGTGTCCGGCCCTATCCGATGCCGGCACGCAGGCAGAGGAGGTGTCTTGCTCCCACGTACTAGTACAACCCGACGGCCCCATGTTTTACTGGCTCGATCGTAGGAGCACTGTACGTCCGTGCGTTGCGTCCTTGGTCCGGGCTCGCTTGAACGCCACGCTTCCGCTTGCGGGGGTGTTTGGATGGTGTGGCCGCCGCCGCACATCGAAACGTCGGAGGGATGGTCGGAAGGGGTTTCAAATACTAATAAAAAACAAATTACGTAACTCGTCAAGAAACGATGAGACAAATTTTTTTAAGTATAATTAATCCGGCGGCACCACATTGTCAAATCATGGACTAATTAGGCTTGTATTATCTCGGTAATTAATTATTTTTTTAGACTACGGCGTAAATCGATGGGGCAAAAAAAACGGGAATCCAAACACCCAAATAGCCGCCGCCGGCGGCCGGCGGACGCCCAAGGACAGCCGGCGGGGTAGGGTATGTGTATATATACTCTCGGCCTCGGCGTAAATGCAAACGAAACGGGCACCCAAATCCCAGAGGCCCCTCGAGCCGCCGTGTAGGGTTTAGGCCTATCCATTCTGTGGACTGTGCTGTGGCGTGTGGCCTGTGGGGGAGGGAGGGACGGGCCGTGTTGGTGGTGCCAACCGCCCACGGCAGCTGCGGACGACACACGCAACGACCGTCTGGGCCGTGCGGTGGGCGGGATGGACCGTGGCGCTGCTGTCCGGAGTACGGGCTGGCCTCGGAAATCCCGGGTCGATCGTGCACGGCGGCCCAACTGCCGGACCCCGAATGGAATGGAACGGAAGAGGGCGGAACCCCATTCCTTCTTCTGCCGGTGGCCGGTGGGCATCGTATCCGGTGGTGGCCATCATCCGTCGGGTACGCCACCCGGACGATGCGCCGGATCCGAGTGAGATCGCCGTGGGCGTACGGCCTCCATAAAAAACCCCAGAGAAAATTGCTAGCATGATCCCCAACGAGCCAACTGGGCAACAATGCCGGTGGCCCCCCGTGTCCAACTCACCGGACGTACTACGTAGAGTACCTTCTCGAGCAATCCGCTGCGATCGGGGCCAGGCAGGCGACGGCAGCAGCAGCAGCACAGGCACACCGCATCTGCTGCCCTGCTGATCTCGGCAGGTCAAGTTGCCCCATTTGTTCGCCCGGGGACGATCTTGTCGCGCGCTTGCTCCCGCCCCCGCGCCGTGTTGTGCTGTCCTGTCGTGTGCTCCCCGGGTCCCGGCCTCGCTCGCCGCCGGCTCACCGCTCGCTAGTACTCGTACCAGCTGCCTCTCCGGGCCGTTCCGGTTCGCCGCCGCCGCCTCCCTTGATCGGCGTAACCCACCTCAGGCACGGCACGGCACGGCCGGCGATCGGCGCCCGTGAGTTGACGGATGCCAAGAGGAGGAAGGTGTCCTGTGTGACCTGTCTGTCCCCAGCGGGGTGCGTGGCGGATCAGCCGGTATTACGGAGAACAGGCGTGCGCGATGCTTTACTGCCGCCGCCTAGCGCTCACTCACCACGGGACGGCGACGAATGAAGAATCTGGGCATCCGACCGTGCTCCCCACCGCGGTGCGCCGACAACACATGGATGTGGCCGTACGTGCGCCGTTGCCTCAGTAAAATATGCGTAATGTAGCGGTGGGCAGAAAGCGGTGTCCGCTAGATTCCATTCCATCCCCAGCACCGCTGCCTGTGCCACCGGCGTCATGATTCGGCAGTGATTAGATTAGATGAGCCGTGAGCGTGAGCCCGGCATGGGCGAAACTCGAAAGCTCTCTTCTGTGTCTGTCTGTCTGTGACTGTGCTGATGAGTGATGATTGTTTTTTGTTGGGCCTGTTGGCGATTACTCGTAGCAGTAGCTGCCGAGTGGTAGTATAATAACGGAACAGTGCCGTGGGAGGAGGTTGCCTGGCGCCAAAGCAGGGCGTCCGCGTCAACCACCGGGGTGGCAGCTTTCCGTTTGGCGCTTTTGGTGGCCTCCCCTCCTCCCCGTGATTATTGCATGCGCGGGCTTGTGGGGTCCTGGCCTCCTGGGGCCAGGCCACAGGGGGATCCGTACCGTACGTACACACGAGCCAACTCCGTTGTCGCATGGCATGGGCGTCGTCGTACTAGCAGTCTAGCACCACTCACTGAGGATCGGTACTACTAGCAGAGTAGCAGTGTACCACACATAAAAAAAAAAAAAAAGAGTGTGCCACACTCTTCACCCGACATGCACGAGTCTAATCTGACGTGGAGCGTCGTGGCGTGAGGTTAGCATGCAGTGCAGATGTAATGTAACCACCACGAATCGGACTGGGACCTGGACTTTAAATTCGCAGACATTTCAAAATCCCGGGGTCAAGTTGCTGGATTCATCAAAACTCAAAAGCATGAGAAGATAGAGTACCATATGCGCGGATCGGACGTGCTCGCCTCGCCGTTGGCTCCAAGCGAATTTGACTTTAAAATTTCATTGTCCTCCGAATCTGAAAACACAAACATGAATACATGATTGACCACGGGGTCCAGTTTGTAGTTGGACGCTTAACTTTTCTTCACGGGCGTTTTCAAAAAGATTTTGATCAGTTCAAGCCCAGAGGGCGGGGCTGGCGCAGGTGGCAGCAGACTGGCAGTACAGCGCGCTGGGGCATCGGCTAGCTCATCATCAAGTGGGCCGGAACAGAGGAGTGCACCGTCGTGCACGTGTACTGCACAGTCGCATCGGCTCGTCACCAGAAAAAGGGTCGTGGTCGTGATATAGGTGCAACACACTATGATGCATGGAATATTCCTTTTATTGAAAATAAATTACCGCGAGGAGATATCAGCTAGTAGGTAATTAATTGACCGAGTGACACGAACATAATAATAATAACACCAATAATTTCTTTGGCTGCTCAGTAGGAATTCAATTGCTGTTACAGCCTCTTCGTTCGCTGAGATCCACGAAACCAGCGTACGTGCACCGCTTCGCAGCTGCAGTATTAGCAGATGGATTGCTGGTGCACCAAGCATCGTCGAGCTGTGCGGGCAATCAGCGCCTGCACAGCTGCAGATGCAATTACACATGCGTGGATGGACATGGCAACATGTCGACACCAACGGTTAATAATGTCCTAATGATGGCCTTAAATTTGTTCCGTTCAATTACGTTACACGGCTGCTTTCATTACCGCTAAAATGTCGTCACCCACACGCTAATTAACATTCAGGTTCGTGGTCGGAGCACGGGAGCAGTAAGGTCTGTTCGTTAATGGTCGTCGCTTACGGGAGAGGTATTTGTGTCATGCGTTTCAATACATTCGAGGACCGTATGAGCGAGTACAACGTAACGGAAATGTAGCGTAACACGGTTTATTTCCGTACGTTTCCGTTACGTACGTACATGAAGGCGCCGGGAGAGAACCAAAACCAACTAGCGAGACGAGAGGAGACGAGCTGGCAGGGGAAGGAATCACCGCGGAATGGCAGCGCACTGGCTCGCCGTCGCCGGAGCCGCGTCGTCGTTTACCGGGGAGCTCGGAGGCGCAGATGGCCGTTGGCGCTGGCGGGCCCGGGCCGGGACTGGTCCCACGGACCCCTACCTCTCCCTAGGCCCTCTTCCCGTTCCGTGTCGCCTTCTTCCCCGCGGGCCGCGGCCGCGACAGCTGCCGCCAATTAATTATTCGCCCACCATTAAAACACCTCCGCCCCCTTCGCGACCTCCTCCTCCTCCCTTCCTCCCCAACTCCTCTCCATATCTCCACTCCACCTTCCGTCTTCCCTTGCCTCTCCCGTCTCATCTACTCTCGCTCCAATATCTCCCTCGCCGTCGTGCCACCCACCAAACCACACCTGAACTGCCATTTTCCTTTTCGTAACCGCGGGTGTGTCGTGCTTCGGGGGCGGTTTCGGCCGGGGGAAGAGAGGAACCGGGAGCGTTTTAGAATTCAGACCGGCGGCCGGCCGTTCCTGGTGCCACGGGGAGGGAGCCGCGAGATCGCATTGTGGCGGACGCGGCCGGGTCACCGCGGCATTCCGCTCCGGGGCTCCGTGGCTGCTTCATCCCTTTGCTTGCTTGTTTCCTCTCACTTGCGGCGGGCGGCGGGCTGGGCTCAAGGTTGGTGGCCGCCTCCTTTCCGCGGTCGCCTTTTCGGAGCGGCCACTGCTGGTGGTGCCTGGTGGCGATGCGCCTCGCCTTTCCGCCGCCTCGGCGTGGCGTGATTCCGAAGCGTGGCCGGGGATTGTACTAGTTTCTGGTAGATAGAAAAACACCGCATCTTTTTCGGAGGCCTCGTCCCAGCTGACACGAAGGTTCCCACCCGGACAATGCCGAGCATCCGAGCTCCGGCGTCCAAGCAGACGGCCACGCTACAGGTGCGCCCATTCCCATTCCCCTTTATGTCGACGGTCTAGTTCCTGGGAACCTGCATTCTCGCTGCTTAATTGCTAGCATTGCTTATCCTGCGCGCAATTGTAATCATGATGAATTGATGATGCATTCCAATTTCAGGTGGCTGTCAAGTGCAGGCCATTGACCGACCCCGAGCAGCGGCGCTCGCGGCATATCATACAGGTCATTGATGACAAGGTACCCGCGCCTCTGCTCTGGTGTGTTGTTGCGCTTGCTCTTTGCAATTGGTGGTGCCAATGTGATGGTTTACACGCGTTTCTCTCCTAGACTGTGGTTGTGCTGGACCCTGATCTGTCAAAGGACTACCTGGACCTCATCCAGAACCGGACCAAGGAAAGGAGATATACCTTCGATCATGTGTACGCGCCTGGATGCTCCAATTCGGTATGTGATAGTGAAGTTTGCTCTGCTCTCGTAGTAATTGCTTGGCCTGCTTTTGACATTGGGCTCAGATGCTCAACATAGCAACTCTTCGGAATCTCCATCTCAGCTTGGGTTCCTCCCTAACTTCTCATTTCTTGCTTCTCTAGAGATGATGCTCTGAAAGACCAAACCACCAACTAATTTCATTACGAATTGCTTCAATTAGGGGTGTCTCGTGCTTCGGACAGCTGTTAAAACAATACTTACTATGGGGTACTGACATATACAAACATAGCCCACTAGGGGTATGGTATCTCGTGCTTGTACAGTTGGAGCAATACTACTGGCATCTAAAGGGCCAATGAGAAGCTTTTGTTCGGTTTGTACCCCGTGATGTAGACTTATTGTTAGGTCTCTACCTAATGCAGACTTCTTCAAAGCAGTAGTTTTGTTGTAACATTGAATATTGAATTACTGATCACTATGACCCTTGAACTTCAATTCAGATGTTTCTTCCAGTGGATGTATAACAGGACTGGAAGCATGTGTTAAACTGATCCAATAAATCAGTTGTTTGAACTAGGTTTTGAAATAATTATATTATTTTTAATTTGTGAGGACAGAATAGTACAAGGAATAGAAATAAATTGTTTATTCCTATAGTATAAGATGTAGACTAATCCTACTCTGGGTGATTACACACTTGTGCTTGCCAGCTAATTACTGGTAACAAGTCACATGTTCTTGTACTTTACACACCATCACATTTTAATTATTGTGATCTTATTCATGTTCAGGACGTGTATAAGAATATATCCTCTACAATTGCTGGTGTTGTCCAAGGCCTCAATGCGACAGTCTTTGCTTATGGTTCTACTGGAAGGTATCTGTTAACTGTATTGTGTTGCTTGCTGTCTGCTTACCAGTGTGTGATATGCTGCTTTGAAGTTTAGAATGTTTTCCATGTTACTACTATTAATAATCATGTTGCACATTTGAAATTGCAAACCTCTATAAAAGTAGAGTTTGGTATGGAATTTCATTCTGATATGCCCATTGAAGTTTAGCTCATTATACTAGGTTTTTTTTTTTTTGTGTTCCTAATACTAATAGTTGTAGTAATGTGATGCATGGCCTTGCACTGTATTTATTGAAATTTCATCATATTTAATCAAAATAATCATGGCTGACCACATATCTGTCTTAGAATGCTTTCACATTACATTGGTTATGTTTATTTAAATCTATAACCTTATCCTGTTCAATGTTAACTAAATTGGCTTGTTGTTACTGATTTTTTTTTTTCAGTTGACTTATATATTAGGTTTCTATCCTCCTCCTCTTCTTCATAACATAGTTTAAACTGTGGCAGTGCTACTCTTTGAAACTTTCATCACTGAAAAACAGCTAAACCATATGTCCACATTCATCAATGGGACGTTTAGTAAATGTCGGATAGTGTATTTCCTGATCTTCTGTTGTACTCCCTCTGTCCAGGAATGATAAGCATATTTTAACCATGGAGAAGTCATAGAAAGTAGACCCATACAATATCTTTTGTTGATTTCTAAAGATCAATATCATCTCAAAGATACTTTGAAGACAAATCAATCAATGCAAGTTTTATGTCCTAAACTTGTATATAATTTGGCCAATCTTTGGTCAAAATTTATAAAATTTGACTGTTTTGAACAAAATACACTTATCATTCATGGACGCAGGGAGTACCTCTTTAGTATTAGTTTCAAAGTTAAATGTCCATGATAATGTTTTGTATGATATATATTTATTTTTGTGGTTGTACAGTGGCAAAACTTACACTATGGTCGGAACCCATAGCGATCCTGGTCTGATGGTTCTTAGCTTCCGTACAATTTTTGAGCTGATAAAAAAGGACAACAGTAAGGATACATTTGAAGTTTCATGTTCATATCTGGAAGTGTACAATGAGGTATTCCCTCTGTTCCTTTTGTAGGCTATACATTGTAAGAGAAATCAACAGTCAGCGTACATTTCTAAAGACATCTCCAAATCCTAAATAAAGGAAATAAACAGATGGAGTAGTTGCCCAGGCACTAGCCACTAGGCAGTGCTGCACTGCTCGCCTAGCAGGCTAGCACCTAGTCATTTTGTCTAGGTTATTTCCCTCTTTAGAGATGTTTCAACTTGATGTGTGCATAAAACTGGAACAAAATAGAAATGATGAAAGATAAACTATGATCATATTACTAGAGATGCATGATAATACCATTTTTTTCTATTCTAGTATGCTAAATTTCCTTTATTTAGATTTGTATTATTCTAACAGGCCATAAAAAGCACAAGTGGCTAGCAATGACTAGGCACGCCTAAGCGCTAGACAGATGGTCAGCCATTTATAATTGCACAGTGTATACCTTTTTGAAATAGTACCATTGGTATTTTCCTGCATTCTAGGTTATCTATGATTTGCTTGAGAGGTCCTCTGGACACCTGGAGCTTCGAGAAGATCCTGAGCATGGCATAATAGTTGCTGGATTGAGAAGCATTAAGGTATTTTAGTACTTTTGTTTTCTGTTACATGTGAATGAGAATTAAATACTGGAAGTTCTCTGTCTTTCTACTTTTTAACTTTTTGTATCTACTTTATTTCAACACCTAACCTTTTTTACTTTTTAACTTTTTGTATCTACTTTATTTCAACACCTAACTTTATCGGCATCTTTTCTATGACTGTAATATTGTCACTGCATTTAAGTGGCTGACAGAGAGGACCTGAACCCTTGATACACACTGTACTTGTAATATGTGACATATAGTTTTCCGTTCTTAAGAAATTAATGCCTTGCCAAGATGGCCTCATAATTTTTTCTTTAAAAGAACTATTTGGTCATGCCTTTCATTTATGTGAAGTGGTGTGTTTTCCCAAATTCTGTCATTGTTCAGTTAGATATTATAGACCATGCTGTACTGTATAAATGCATACACCACTGTCTCATTTTTCTTCAATATGAAAGCATGATTGAAGTTCAATCTTTATTTTCTTGTTAGGTTCACTCTGCAGATAGGATTCTTGAGCTGTTGAACATAGGCAACAGTAGGCGCAAGACAGAGAGCACAGAAGCAAATGCTACTTCTTCACGGTAATTTAATAAAATTTTCAAATATCCTTTCTTTTCTAAATGTTCATCCCTTCATTACTTATGTATTTTGAAGGATTTATTGACTTCATGCATACCAGAACTTCTTCCTGCTAGGCTGTCCCACAAGTCTGAGGGATAGAAATTCCCATGATAATCTGTAAAAATAGAAAATCCTAGAAATTGTAACATGGGAGAAAAAGAAGGATGTGCACACTATGATGTTAGTGCTCCAGATCAGAGCAAATTATACAAATATGGATGGATATAGTTCTGTAACAAGTATGGAAATTTTTAAATCGTGGACATTGGATACAACCACATCTATTGCAATATGTAGCAATGTGATTCTAATCATTTTGTTTTCATCTTTCAAGATCACATGCTGTACTTGAGATTACAGTAAAGCGAAAGCAGAAAGGTCAATATGGTAACCAAGTTCTTCGTGGAAAGCTTGCCTTGGTTGATCTTGCAGGCAGGTAATAGAAAATTTCTTTCATTGCTAGTCTAATTTCATTCTTGTGGAAAAAGCAAGTTGTAATGTTACATTCCGTGAACAGTGAGAGGGCCTCCGAAACAAACAATTTTGGGCAAAAGCTAAGAGATGGAGCCAACATCAATCGTTCACTCCTAGCACTAGCAAACTGCATCAATGCCCTAGGCAAGCAAAACAAGAAAGGTCTTGCCTATGTTCCCTATCGCAACAGGTATGTTTGAAGTATTGATTTTACTCAAATGGGACCTTTTTTTTTAATTTATGTGGTAGCTAATAGCAGCTATTTTGCAGTAAATTAACTCGAATTCTAAAGGATGGGCTGTCTGGTAATTCTCGAACTGTTATGGTTGCTACAATATCACCAGCTGATGATCAGTATCATCACACGACAAATACACTCAAGTATGCAGACCGTGCTAAAGAGATTAAAAACACATGTCCATGTAAGTGTTCATTTCTTATGGTTGAATCATAGGTTTATAAGATTCAAATTAGGAGGTCAAACAGCAGATTTTACGCCTATTGCTTAATCATAAGCAATGTCCGAATCCAATAGAATTTCTGAGTATCATCAATTTTTTTTTTATTTGTAGAAAAATATTGGAACACTTGACACTCATGTTGAAGACTATCAGAGGATGATCGACAATCTTCAGGTTTGCCATAATGATAAACAAATGATCTAACTCAAATTTCATCATAGTTAAAACCTTAAATGTGTCACGTGATTTTGTAGGTTGAGGTTTCTCAGTTGAAAAAGGAATTAGCTGAGAAGGAGCATCAATTAAGTGTAAAGCCTACTGAAAAAGCTGCAGATAGTGAGCTATCTTGGTTAAATGTTTTGAGCCAGGAAACTGGTGAGAATGTTCAAGAACGCATAAATCTTCAGAAGGCTCTGTTTGAACTCGAAGAAACCAATAAGCGCAATCGAATGGAACTCCAGCATCTTGACGATTCTATTGCAAGGCATCAGGTTGGTGATCAGTTTCAAAAAGTTCCTATTCGGCAAAAAGCACCTCTAAATGTGCTATTCCCAACAACCTCTTTGGAGACCTGTTTGTTCCCCTTTCTTTCTCTGGTAAAACTGTGTGGTAAGCTATTGATATCTTTAGCCCTTCAAACAGACTGCCAAGGCAGTGGTTTCAAATCTACAGCATCATATAACAGAGTAACAGTATGTACCTTTTGTATATCATTGTGGACAACAGTCTTGCAACAAAACACTGAGAAATTTATGTTCAGGTGAAAGAAATGGACTCCACAGTTCTCCAAGCTTTAACATCAAGGAGACAAGTTATTCTTGACAACATCCGTGATAATGATGAAGCTGGTTCTGGATATAGAAAGGTGTTAATCTTGTTCTGTTTCCTTCTGTTTCGTTGCCTGAATGCCAATCTTATATGTAGATTTTTTTTTGCCCCCACAGGACATTGAAATGAATGAGAGTCGCAGGCGACAGCTCCAGGATATGATTGAAGAAGCCGTCAGTAACAATGGCAATAGAACTTACCTGCACATTCTCAGCCAGTACAGACTACTTGTAAGTAACCCACAGTTTTTTAGTAAATTTCCTGATTTAAACAATAAGAATGTGATATCTCACATGTCATCTATGTGTAATTTAATCTTTAGGGAATGACTAATGCTGAGCTTCAAATTGAGATGGCTATGCGGGATCAAGTTATACATAATCAGAGGGAAGCTCTAAGGAGCCTGTGGAATATTCTGTATGGAACGGGGCTAAACCAGAAGCAGATTCTAAAATTGGCTGCAAAGCAAGGGTTAACTGTAGAAGGATGTCCTTTGCCTAGCTCAAGCCCAGATGTTACCACGCCACCTTCCTTTCCACCTCATAGAAGGTTTCCATCGTTTATGTCATTTCCTAGTCCACAGTCAGAGCCATATTCTCCGTCTACTTGCTTTTTCCAACATGGTTTCAGCACTACGTCTTTGCTGAAAAATCAGCATGAGACATCCACCATATGCAGGCAGGAGCACCTCAGTTCTTACTACATGATGTCTGGCTGCTCGCCTTACTCTGGTGATGGAAAACAGTGGTCAAGTGGAAGACCTATGCCATTCTTTTCTACTCCAGAAAAAACTAAGGGAGTGAGCAGTGTATACCGGGAAATAGATAATGCACAGTCCCAACATAACAAGGATCATTCTGGCAGTCATGATTTCAGTCTGCATAGAAAGGTAAACTGTTTCCTTTACACAAGCTGCTAAAAAAAGTGTCATAAATGCATATTACACCATGTAAACATAGTCCATCTAAAGAATCCAAAAGGAAAAGAAGACAAAAAAAAGGAGGCATCACCCTACTATTATTTGCCTAGTGTTCTTTTCAGATTGCTTAATTTCTTCACTTTCTGCATTGCATCTAAGCCTCCACTGTGCAGTGGTCCTCATAACACACATACTGATTAATGTTGCTCCCAAGTCCCAAGTAAAACACATATTTTAGCTATTACCAAACATGGAATGATTCCATTTTTTCTAGTCTAGAATCAAATGAGTGAGTTTTCAATTTGGAGAATCAAACATTGGACACACCATAGTTGTTAGTCCCTCCATAGCACTAATGGACTTCTATGAAAAATGGCTTACAAAGACTACCATCTCAGTGACATTATGCTTTATATTTTTAATCTTAAGCTGTGTGCCCTCCATAGGCAGAGGCTGGGAGGTATATCAACTCTCTACCCATCTTGGGATGAAATAAAACCTTTCTTTTCCAAAAAAGAATAAAAAATAAAATAAAACTGTAGATACCAGAATATTCACACATGTTCCTTTGAGTGTCAAAAAGGCAAATCATTCTATTCAACCTTCTGATGGATTGACATGATAAATTACTAGTGGAAAACCACGGAATATGTAGCTTTCAAACGTAACTCACAATAAATAAATTTGCCATTGAAATGTAAAGATTGTTTGACCCTCAACATGGAGAGACCTTGCGTTTGCATGACCTGACCAAGATTTTCTTGCTGTGCAGGATCTGTGGTCCACGGAAAGGAAATGACGGGCCTCGAGATCCTTGTGGTACACAAACATCTGTGATGGCTACAATGTGGCCTGTCTCTGATGTTCCTAACCTTTGGTCGCTGTGTGCACCATCTTCTGTCTACCACCGACGTTCCCGAGGTTCCAGAGATCTGAAGAGATGTTAGTAGATTTCGCTGTAGAGCTATTGCCTTGCCCACGGCCATTTTGATTGATCTGACATTGCTCACTCCACCCTGTACAGTAGTAGATGCTAGTCCTCTCAAGATACCCTCCTTTTCCTTCCTTTTGTAAAGTGGTTGCTGGGGGTGAATCTGATTTTTGGACCCAAGAACTCTGTAAATCTGCCGCGGTTCTCGCCCTTCTTCAGTTAAATCCAATGAGAAAGTCTGTCATTCAAGATTGGTCTTCAGGTTCAGTATACTGATCCAGCATGCTGGTATGGCAAGCTGCCTGAGGCCAAATCTGCCGGGTGAGTGGTGACGATCAGGATAGAGTTTGGGTGATTGATAAACAGGGCAGTGCTACAGTAGCATGTGGTAGGAATAGGATCTCATCCTCCTCTCCAGATCATTGAATAAGCCCTGCTGAGGCTCACCTGCCCTGGAGACCACATTCAAGCAGGAGCAGCGCTGGGCATATGGTCCTCTCTCATTCATGTTTCTGCACAGCAGTTGTGCTGAATGCTACGCTGGAGCGGCGGCCGGCGGCAGGGCAGCCGAGGCCGCCCGGCACGCACATCGCAGTCGCATTACACATTCCACATGCCGGGCTTGTAGCTTGTCGCCGGCGCAACCAAAGCCCCTTGGATTGCAAGATTGCAATTGCAACAGTGGTTGGTCAGTGACACATCCTTCATCCTTGTATGATTAGCGAGGTTGCATGCTCTGGAATAGTGTATGGCTGTCTGTACACGTCAGCTGACACGTAGACTGTAGGGTGTGGGCTCTGGCAGGCACTACTAGCCTGGCCCATTGCGTCTGTAGGCGTGCGGTGCTGCGTCGGAGGCGATCAGCAGCAAGACCACTTGTTGGTGTGGATGGGGCGTCAGGCTTCAGGCTGGCCAAAGGCCGGCTCAGGAACAGAAGGCGGCGTGCAAGCCGTGACCTACAGACCTGCAACTGCATACGGGGGCAGCAGAGGCCAATGCTGCCCTGCACTGCCGGAGTCTACAGGACTGCACTAGTGCACTGACAGCTCGTGGGGCACGGCAACTCGCAGGGTTTTTATCTCTTGCTTGCTAACGCTAATGGTACTTCAACTGTCATTGCAGGAGGTCGTCATGGTTTCACGTGAGGGAACGAATGCATACAGACGGGCAATCAAGGCTGCTGCAAGCTAGTAGCACTTGTGCAGCTGTTGCATCTTGTGGCTGTATGTCTTTGTCCAAGCATTGATTGAGACTTTGAGAACAGTACTAGGGCGATTAGCAAAGCCTGTGATGGACGAACAAAGACGAAGAAGAAGCCAAAGCAGCGGGTCGATCGAGAGGCGCAGACGAAGACGAAGGTTTCGTGTAAGGGCGAGCCCCTGTTTGATTTGGATTGGACGCATGCCTTCGTCCTCGTGTGATCGTGTCAACGTACAACTCATATAGGATCAAAAATCAGGTTCAATCAAGGCTTTCTCGATGCAGGACTTTTATATGGTTGCTAGAGGTAGAGTTTCGACCGAAAAAGAAAAAGGTTTCCTAATTTGGTCCGAACATCATCGATCGTTGAAGGTTTCTTTGCTTTCCAGTAACATAGGAGTGAGAGTAGTTTAACGTGAACCAGCTCAATCTTCCCGAGCGATTATATACAGAGAAAGCAAAACAAATTACAAAGGAGGGCGTACTGGTTCATAGAAGAAGTAGAAATATTTTACGTAGACGAGACAAATCTGAGGTCCAAAACATGTATGGCCGTCCTCATCTCGTGTTTCTGATGTACTCGTAAACGTGATAGGGCCGGGGGACAGAATGCACCCCACTCGGGACGTGCAAGTGGCGCCGGCCGGCCCTAACGCCGAAGACTCTTTTATTTCTTTCATTCAGGCCGCCTATGCATGCTTAGCTAGCAGCTAGCGCTAGTACTAGATGTTTACGCTACGAGCAAACACTACGCTATCACCCCTTGTTTACGTCCCTCTAGGACCTAGTATATATATAGGGCTCTGATAATCAGCGCCCTAATCTAGGCCTCAATTCATCATTTCGTTGAAAAACGTTGGCCAAACCAAACACTGAGCTTGACTACTCCTAGTAGGGGTACTACTACTATACCTAGTCAATCAACCACAACTTTTACTCCTGTCATCACAGCCACACAAACTTCGCTTGAAAGACCAATACACTAGCCACTAGGACACGGATATATGCATGCTGCTGAAAGAAACTGCATCATCGATCATTTGCATGCTGTCCTGCTAGGTGAAGGCCGATAGAATCGCTCGCCCGCCTCATCGAGTCGCGGCGGTGGGCACGAGCAGACCGTCAAAATTTCGATGGACGCGACGCGACGCGAGTGTGACCACCAGTCCACCACCAATCCAGGGCGCTTTGGAACCAGCCACCCGTTGTTTCCACGGTCGCCTGGCACAGGAGCAGCGAGAATCTCCTCTCCGATCCTTTCACCGCACCCGTCTCAAGGCAGGAGGAAAAGGAACCAAAGGAAACGTTGTACACTTGTACTCCTCACATGGGGCGTGGGGGCACCCCCGGTCCAGTCCCAGATCGAGGCCTCAGAGTTGCATCACGATTCGCACTCCCACACTCCATACAGTCCAACCCGCGGATAGATCACCGCCGCTTCTGCCCCGAACTCGTGCAAGGGCTAGGGATTTCATGATTGCTCCCCCGCGATTGCCGAACTCCTTTTGTGCTTTTGTGCCTTTGTTGTGTTAGGCCCGGTTTCCTTTTTTTTTTTTTTTTTTTTTGGGTATCCATCCAGGGCTTTCGCTAGGTGCTCACCGTCACCGGACACCGGCGCCTGGAGGTGCAGGGTTTCATGCTCATGTGCAGTGTGCTCCTGTCCAGTGTAATAGGGTTTCATGCCATGTAGACTGTCTTCATGTGTAGTGTCTACCCACTGGCCACTGTAGTGTGTACCCCCGACCCGGTGATGAAAATGTGCCTTCTTTCCACCTTCACCAGCAGCTTAACAATGGATTAGCAACGGCGAAAGTTGAGCTTCTTTCTGGTGTCGTTACTCGCTGCTAGTAGTATAGCGCTCCTTTTGCTGCTGACAGTGATCAGTAGTAGTGTGTTCCTTTTCTTTCTTGCTTGCTTTCTTTTTTATAAAACAAAAAAGAGTAGAGAGGTGTCGTGTTTGGTGAGTGTTAGTGCAGCTGATGCAAAGGTGTTGCAAACACGAAAAGAGAAGATGATTCCATCTAGTAGCACTGTAGCAGGTAGACTGACGACGATATTGCGTCTCGCCCGTGTCATCAGACGCATTCCAGATGGCAAGCTGCGTTCTCATCGCTCCAACTGCGGACATTTAATATCTCGTAAATAATTATTTATACTAAATTGCATATTTTCTTTGTGTTTTTTTAGACATAAAAGATACTTTGTTATACCAATTATCACACTTATTAATTACTTTTTTACAAAACATGATTTATATGTTTTTCATCTATTTGTATTTTTACTTTCCATTAGATTGAAACCTTGAAATTAAATGTAACGGTCCTTGCAGCACTACATATCTTATGAAGTCATGACTCTAAATTATGATTTTCTAAAACTTTATCTTATTAACTGCTATATTTTTTACCATCAAGTTAAAACTTTTTTTACTTAATGTATCTTTTATTAACTCTTTATTTTTTTTTTTCACTTTTTAAAATAAGTGCTTTAGGTTATAGAGTATGTTTACTAAATAGCATGAGCAATTATTTGAATCTTGTACCATGACAGTTTTTAGAAATCTTGGACATGGATAGCAGTGTTAATCTCTAAAGAATTTTAATAGTTAAGTCGTATAATGTTCTATGTTTTAAGCTAAAGTAATTTTAAAAGGTTAAAAAACATATGTACCCAGCAGTGGGTGTCTCATACTTCCAAGATGATTGGGTTTTCTTATCAAGAAATTATATGATTTTAAATAATTTTGTTAGTATCATTAGTGTGTCAATGTGAGAGATTTATTTTGAAACATAAAAGAAAATAGGTAATTTAATATAAATTGAGGGGGTTATTTTGATTTATTTTTCATAATGATAGATGGTGGAGAATTAGTATATAAATTCAAAACAGTCCTTTTCACTTATAATGGCCCCCCAAGGGTGCATCTTAACTGTTAAATATTTTCTTTCTCCAAGTTTCCCAAATCTCAAATAATAACATATAGTTTGGACAAATATGTCACTCCGACATAAAGGAAGATTTAGCATATCACTAAATATAGTATGTTGAGTTACGGGTTAAGAGGTTGGACCGGGAAACTAGTTCTCTACGTAGGACGACTATAGGACTAACGAGGCGCACGACGAGAATGGAACAGCGAGTTTCCAAAATATCAGCTGGCCATGACATTCGTTGGCTACCAAAAGCGACGCGCGGAATTTGAGGCCAAATCTATGGCTTCCGGCTGCGGATTATGGGGCGCAGCAGCCCGCCGAAGGCAGCGACTTTTGCTTTTCCACAAAAACTTCGGCCATTTGACTGTAATCTAGAGATGCGTCAATATTACCTTGATGACTGGAGTTGTACACTGCATTGTAAATCAAGCAGTTGGGGCCCACACTGTCACTTGTCAGGGCAGCTGTAATAAAACAAAATAAGATAGGAGTAACAAAACAGTACTACAAACAAAACTGGGATAGGATGGATAGGGTCCCAGGAAACAAGGCGGGCTTAGTCAAACCAACCTAACAAATGATGATTGTTGTCGTTGCCCCTCGTTGATCGGTTGCCCAGCGATGGGGAGATCCATAGTGAGCAAACTTTAGGTGCTCGAGTACCAGTACCAGTACTGGAACAAAACTGCACGCAGAAGACGTGCGGGAGGGAGGAAACGAAATAATGATCGCCACCTGACCGAATGTCCCAAACCGTACTTACTAACCAAGACGTGACCCGCGATTAGCACGCAATGCAATAGTATATCGATAGATCGTTGACTGTGACTGCGATTAGCACGCACGCAGACGCAGGAAGGGAAGAAAACTGCACGCGCCATCATCGACATCGAGCTGTGCGGCTGCGTGCATGCAAAAGAAGTTGACTGTGACTGCGCGTCAGGGGAAATTGATGCGTGAGCTGCTATGCAGTCATGCAGAAGCCAATGCAATGCAAGGGGCAGGTACAGTACGGTGTTTATCACTCACTCTCCTGCCGTCGTATTTATTCGCTCGCGCCGCTGATAGTTTCATGGTTCTTTCTCTAGTATCTTCCTTGCCGCGAGTACAACATTGTTGGTGAGGCCAAATTGCTGGTGTTAATGTCTTTTGTTATGTTATTAATGTACCTTTTATTACGGTATGGTATGGATATACCACTACGACTACGGGACGTTTGGAACAGCCAGTCAGTCACCTGGCACATCTTGGAGCGACGCGCCGGCTTCCGGCTGGCTGGGCCGCAGCAGCCCGCCTAAAGGCAGCGAGTGCTCCACCACTTGGGCGATTTGACTGTCCTCTAGCGTCACAAGTAGTACTAGCAGTTGGGGCCCACACTGTCAGTCAGGATAGGATGGAGAGGGTCCCAGGAGGCGGGAGTACAAATGATGATATGTCGTTGCCTCGTTGCCCAGCGACGTGGGAGCAAAAGCAGCAAGCGTGCTCGAGTACTGCTACTGCAACTGAGGTCTGGTTCAGTCTCAAAAAGTTTATCTCATGATTTACAACTAAACTATATAATTAGTTATTTTTTTACTTATATTTAGTGAAAAATTGATATAATTGAGAGAGAGTGAAAAAACTTACAACTTTTATTCCAACTGAACAAGACCTGAAAGAAACAAACAGCGCTACCCTCCCTGCACGCAGACGCCGCGGGAGGGATGAAACGAATAATGATCGCCACCTGACCGAATGTCCCAAACCGTACTTAACCAAGAGAGACGTGACCCGCGATTAGCATGGAACGCATGCAAGATCGATAGATCGTCGTGGAGCACTGCACGCGCCATCATCCACATCGAGCTGTGCGTGCATGCAGTTGCATGCAAGATGTTGACTGTGACTGCCGCGTCAGGGGAAATTGATGGAGAAGCCATTGCAAGGGGCAGCAGGTACAGTACCGTGGTTTCTCCTGCAGTCGCGCTCGCGCCGCTGCTTCTTTCTTTTCTTTTCTTTCTTCCTTGCCGCGAGTCAACAATGTTGGTGAGGCTAAATTGCTGGTGTTAATGTGTTATGTTATTAATGTACCCTTATTACGGTAAGGTATGGATACATCTACTACAAGCAGGCGCGTAATAAAAAGCCTGAGGAAAAATACAAGCAGTCGGACAAGACCGGTATCGGTGTAGTAGTAGTCGCACTGTACCGCGGAAAGATCTCGAGCTGAGCAGGCGCCTGCTGCAGGGTCAAGTTTGCAGGTGAGCCATGAAGCGCAGCCCTGAATGCACCACCACCCGTATACAACCAACGCGGACACCGACGATGGCCGGTCGCCATACGGCGGTGGCATACGCAGCAGCAGCAGCAGCAGCTGGGGTGCAAGCCAAGGCACCCACTGCAGGTAGCAGCAGCACAGTGTCGATACTAGTAGCGATACGTGGTGTATCGACGACGGTGCCGTGGACGGACGGGCGGACGGAGGAGTACTGTACGTTGGATCCTATCTATCCTGGGAGTCAGAGTTGTTGGTGAGGTTTATTCAAGGCCGCGCCGTGAATGCGATTGCGACGCGATTTGCCTCGCCGTCCCGTATGGCCGTACAGTACGTATATATCGTATCCCATTGAAAAAACGAACGCAGGCGAACGAGCAAAACGAGCTCGCGCGCGCGCAGCATTCCTGCCCACCGGGGGTCCGCTGCTCCACTCGGGTGGGTGGGTCGTCGGCAGCGGCACGGCCGCACGGACCACGGGCGCCGGCGGGGGATCGCATCGCAGCGCCACGGCCACGACCACGACCACGACGCCACCGCAACCGCCGAGTGCTGGGGGCTGGCTTGGGACGCCTGGACTGGACCACGAGAGGACGGACGGCCCATCACCCACGCACGCGCGTAGATGGGGGCATGGACCCGTAGATGGGGTGTGGGGCTCGTATCCGTCCGTAGGGAATCCTATTCGTATCACGCCGCGCCCTCCAACGTCTCAGCAAACGTTGCGGCGCTGTTTCGAATCGGTTAATCTCCGATCCAGCAGAACCGTGACATAATAACTCAGCGTGCCTAGTTCTCAGGCCTTGTTTATTTTAGATTGCAAAGATCGAGAAAATTTAGTATTGTAGCATTTCGTTTGTATTTAATAAATATTATTCAATCGTGGACTAATTAGGCTCAAAAGATTCGTCTTATGATTTACAACCAAACCGTGCAATTAGTTATTTTTTTTTTTTTACATTTAATGCTTCATGCATGTGGCTAAAAATTTAATGTGATGAAGAGAGAGTAAAAAAATTTAGAATTTCATGCCAATCTAAACAAGGGATGAGTCTTTTTAAAATTGTCTGTTGGGTGCCTCTCGGGGCAACTTTCTAAATTTTTGAAAGAATAGTTATCATATAAATACCTTATTACCCTCATGTTACAGTAAATATATGCTAATAGCTATCTTGCATTTCATAAACAATACAAGATAAATATAGATTTTTTTTTAGTAAAATGAGAAAAATACTTCTCCAATAGTTTGGCATTTTTGGCAAGTTAGCAAGTCTCGGTCTACTGTGTGCATATATGTGTCACAGTTTTCTTGTGCTTAGCGGGGTCTTCGTTCGCTTAGCGTGGCTCTTCGTTGTTTTAGTGGGTCTCTTCGTTTCGTTAGCGGGTTTTGTAGGTTTTGTAGTCTTTAAAAAAAATGAGATCTTTTTTTTGCTAAACTATTGAAAAATAAAATTTGCCAAACTGTTGAAGATGCTCTAATCAAAGCCAATTTTCGCAGCTCCATCCCCTTGTTCATACACGAAAACGACTACGGTTTCATGTTTGAATGGCCAGAAACACTTCTTTTTGGAAGAGCATTTGTCAGTTCTGCTTGTTCCGGTGCCCGAGCAGGTAGAGAAACCTGTGTGGCAACGACACCAAAAACAGAATATAGTTGATGTTTACATGAAGAGTTGGTTTAAGGGAGTGTGACTAGCTATTTGAAAGTCTCTCTTTTCATAATTGTAATTACCGTAGCCATGGATTAATGGTTAGCCAAAAGTCAAAATTGCCCATGTCCATCCATCCGTAATTCGATGGATACCCAAAAGACTCAAGATCACGTTATAAAAGCAGCCCGATCCCCCAGACGGAAACCCACACACCACCCCAAAAAGAAAAAAAAAAAAAAACTTTTTTCCCAGTTTGATTGATCGCTATCCTATTGTTTAGCGAGCGTTCAAACCCACAGCAAGCACACCCCTCGGCACGCTTTTGTCCACACTCTCCTCGCCGAGAGTGTGTGTGAGCCGCCGCCCCTCTCTTCTCCTCCACTCCACCGCCGCCGCGCGCCCGAGAAAAGAAAAAGAGAAGCCCAATGCGCCTCCTCCCGCTGCTCCTGCTCCTGGCCCTCGCCGCGGTCGCGGCCGGCGCGGCGGGCGGCGGCACGGACACGGACACGGACGCGGACGCGCTGCTCGCCGCGAAGGCGGCGCTCTCCGACCCCACCGGCGCGCTCGCGTCCTGGGACGCCGCCGCCTCCTCCGACCACTGCGCGTGGGTGGGGGTCACCTGCGCGCCCCGCGGCTCCGGCGGCGTCGTCGTCGGGCTCGACGTCTCCGGGTTCAACCTGTCCGGCGCGCTCCCGCCGGCGCTGTCGCGGCTCCGTGGCCTGCAGCGCCTCTCCGTCGCCGCCAACGGCTTCTACGGGCCCATCCCGCCGTCGCTTGCCCGCCTGCAGCTCCTCGTCCACCTCAACCTCTCCAACAACGCCTTCAACGGCTCCTTCCCGCCCGCGCTCGCGCGCCTCCGCGCCCTCCGGGTGCTCGACCTCTACAACAACAACCTCACCAGCGCCACGCTGCCGCTCGAGGTCACGCACATGCCCATGCTCCGCCACCTGCACCTCGGCGGCAACTTCTTCTCCGGGGAGATCCCGCCGGAGTACGGCCGCTGGCCCAGGCTGCAGTACCTTGCGGTCTCCGGGAACGAGCTCTCCGGCAAGATACCGCCCGAGCTGGGGAACCTCACCAGCCTCAGGGAGCTCTACATTGGCTACTACAACAGTTACACCGGTGGTCTTCCGCCGGAGCTGGGGAACCTGACCGAGCTCGTCCGCCTCGACGCCGCCAACTGTGGGCTCTCCGGCGAAATCCCGCCGGAGCTCGGGAGGCTGCAGAATCTGGACACGCTCTTCTTGCAGGTGAACGGTCTCACCGGCAGCATACCGTCCGAGCTGGGTTACCTCAAGAGCCTCAGTTCTTTGGACCTGTCGAACAATGCGCTCACCGGTGAGATACCGGCGAGTTTCTCCGAGCTCAAGAACCTGACGCTGCTGAACCTGTTCCGGAACAAGCTGCGCGGCGACATCCCCGACTTCGTCGGCGACCTGCCCAGCCTCGAGGTGCTGCAGCTGTGGGAGAACAACTTCACCGGCGGTGTGCCACGCCGCCTCGGCCGCAACGGCCGCCTCCAGCTGCTCGACCTCTCGTCCAACAAGCTCACTGGCACGCTGCCGCCGGAGCTCTGCGCGGGGGGCAAGCTGCAGACGCTCATCGCGCTCGGCAACTTCTTGTTCGGTGCCATCCCTGACTCACTCGGCCAATGCAAGTCCTTGAGCCGCGTTCGTCTCGGGGAGAACTACCTGAATGGCTCAATTCCGAAGGGGCTATTCGAATTGCCGAAGCTGACTCAAGTTGAGTTGCAAGATAACCTCCTCACTGGCAGTTTCCCGGCTGTGATCGGTGCTGCGGCTCCTAACCTTGGCGAGATCAGCCTGTCCAACAACCAGCTTACGGGTGCATTGCCTGCATCCCTTGGGAACTTCTCTGGTGTTCAGAAGCTGCTGCTTGATCAGAATGCGTTCTCTGGTGCCATACCTCCGGAGATTGGGCGGCTGCAGCAGCTCTCCAAGGCTGACCTTAGCAGCAACAAGTTTGAGGGAGGTGTGCCACCGGAGATTGGAAAATGCCGGCTTCTCACTTACTTGGACATGAGCCAAAACAACCTCTCTGGGAAGATACCTCCGGCCATCTCTGGAATGCGAATACTGAACTACCTCAACCTGTCCAGGAACCACCTTGATGGAGAGATACCTCCCTCCATTGCGACGATGCAGAGCTTGACGGCGGTGGACTTCTCGTATAACAACTTGTCTGGGCTTGTGCCAGGGACTGGCCAGTTCAGCTACTTCAATGCTACATCTTTCGTTGGCAACCCAGGCCTGTGTGGACCATACCTTGGTCCATGCAGCGCAGGTGTTGCTGGTGCCGACCACACTGCCCATGGCCATGGTGGGCTGACCAATACGGTCAAGCTGCTCATTGTTCTCGGCTTGTTGATTTGCTCCATTGCATTTGCCGCTGCGGCGATTCTGAAGGCTCGGTCATTGAAGAAAGCTAGTGAAGCACGCGTATGGAAACTCACTGCATTCCAGCGCCTGGACTTCACCAGTGATGATGTGCTAGATTGCTTGAAAGAGGAGAACATTATTGGCAAAGGTGGTGCTGGGATTGTGTATAAGGGGGCAATGCCAAATGGTGAACTTGTGGCTGTGAAGAGACTCCCAGCAATGGGCCGTGGCTCATCACATGATCATGGGTTCTCGGCAGAGATACAAACACTTGGTAGAATTCGACACCGTCATATTGTGCGGCTGCTAGGCTTCTGCTCAAACAATGAGACTAACCTGCTGGTTTATGAGTATATGCCCAATGGCAGCCTTGGTGAGATGCTCCATGGCAAGAAAGGAGGGCACCTGCACTGGGATACCCGATACAACATTGCTATTGAGGCAGCCAAGGGGCTTTGCTACCTGCACCATGATTGTTCACCTTTGATACTTCACCGGGATGTCAAGTCAAATAACATACTTCTTGACTCCAACTTTGAAGCTCATGTGGCCGACTTTGGGCTAGCAAAATTCTTGCAGGACTCGGGGGCATCTGAATGCATGTCCGCCATCGCTGGCTCATATGGCTACATAGCGCCAGGTAAAAATCAGCCCTTCCTGATTCCATTTCAATATGAATAGAGTACTCATCTGAATATATTGAGCATCATAAGTTTAGAATGGTTATAGTTATTACATTGTTCAAGCTATAAAACTATGTCTCTCAAGCTATAAAGCATCATTGTTATACTGTTTGGTTAGTATTGGTGCTTGTCTACATGGTTTCTGTTATAATGTTCTCTCTACTAGTTCTACTAAACATTTAGTGAAGATCAGTTACTTCACTGTTGTATCTTCTGTTAAAACTTTATGATGTCTGTTTACACCTTCAGGATTGTAATGTTCATGAGTTTTTATGCGTATCTTCTATTGTATTTCTCGTTGTATCTACGTCACTGCTTTTGGTTTACAAATTGTCTGGCTATTGGCTTCTAAATTCTATTTTCCAATTGGTTGACCTTGCTCTTTGTTGTCATCTGTGGCTATCCAGAATATGCATACACATTGAAGGTTGATGAGAAGAGTGATGTCTATAGCTTTGGCGTTGTGCTTCTTGAGCTCGTCACTGGAAGAAAGCCTGTAGGTGAGTTTGGCGATGGTGTTGACATTGTCCAATGGGCAAAGATGATGACAGACTCAAACAAAGAACAAGTGATGAAGATCCTGGACCCAAGGCTCTCAACTGTTCCGCTGCACGAGGTGATGCACGTCTTCTATGTTGCATTGCTCTGCACCGAAGAGCAAAGCGTGCAGCGCCCGACAATGAGGGAGGTTGTGCAGATCCTGAGTGAGCTTCCAAAGCCATCTACCAAGCAAGGAGAGGTGGTTCCAAATTCAGGTGACGTCTCTGCATCCAGTCCTCTACATCCAGCACCAGTTGGGACCAATGAAGCACCAACGGTTGAAGCGAGGATCAGCAGCAGCAGCAGCAGCAAACAAGCCCTCCGTCATCGCCACCTCCAGATCTCATCAGCATCTGAGTAACCACCAGATCTCATCAGCATCTGAGAAACCAAAATTGAAAACGTTTCCGTTCCTTGCAAAATCTGTGCTTCAATCTCTCAAGCTTAGGTCGTAATTTAGGATGGAGTAAGTTTGGTCTCCTGTGCTGTACATATTCAAGTTTGTTGGTTGGTTGTTTCTAGTTTGCCATGTTTCATTTGCTGCTGCAATGTAGGGGTCTGTAGTATGTTGAGTTACATTGCTAGAGCCTTTGATTTGCCTTATCTAATATTGTAGTAGGCACTAAAGTATCAAGTGCACTCTGTCAAATTTAGCACCAGAATCTTTGTTGTGGAACCAAGATCTTTACTAAGTGCTTTCTGCTTCTGTGTAAACGGTGGAAGTGGACCATAACTAAAGGCCTTGAACTCAGATCTTAAGCTACATTGGTCCCAAAAAAAAAAAAGCATGTTTGCAAGATGAATTGATAGATACCCTACCAGAGCATCTGATTGCTGCTTTCTCTCACTTTTTTTTTTATCGTCTTTTGTTGTTGTATAAAAGAAATTGATCTCTTCAAAGCAGACTGCTGGCCCAGAATGTCAAGGAGTGCATGAAAGAAACGGCTCGGTACCAGATGCTTTGCCCTCTGCGTAACGTCAACAGCAGCTGCGCAGTTAGCCGATACGCTTCCGTCCGTGTTAAGTGAAAGCATTGTTCAAAGAGATCAATGAACTTGATGACCTCATCAGGTACAGTACAACTACCTGTTTATTGAGATTTGATACTAGTTCGTATCCTATTGTTAGGTGATCAAGAGTCATTAGACGGTCAGGTTCAGGAATCAAATGTTTAGCTTCAGCAAGAAAAATTGCGAAATTACTACTCCCCACCCAATTTCATTCACTTGCAGGTCGCAGCAATGGCTAATGATCTTCTGAAAGAAAAAAAAATACATTCTTCAATCTTTGTTTTTTAAACACGCACACACAAACATACACATAAAGCAGATGGCAAAAAGCAACCGAAAAAGAATTCTTTGCAAAGCAAAAGTAATAAGGAAAATAAAGAGAGAGAAAAGGGAATCGTTTGATCTGAACAATGGCCCCTCCTGCGATTTCTGCGTGCACTGTCGCTGTTTCTCCAGAGCAGCGTAGGCCCTAGTTTTGGCCTATTGAAGTGGCCGCCTCTCATTCAGAAAAGAAAGAAGGCCCGCCTGCCGGCTACCACCACGTGAGCGCGCGAATCCACTGCCAAAGCCGCGCTCGTCGTGTCGTCCCGCCTCCCGCCCACCGGGGTGGACAAGAAGGGCAACACCGCTTCCTTCGCCCTCACTTCACCGGGTCCGGTTTGATGGGTGCCTGCCATTGCTCTGTCCAAAACACAGCTGCTAGCTTGGACCACGGCCTTCTTCCCGGGCAGCAGCCTCAGAATCTGAAAAGAAAGTACTTTGAGAGGGGTGCAAATGGCGAGATCAGTGCGGCACATGGGAGGACTCTTCGAAGTTGGTGTGTGTTCAAAATGCTTCAGCTAATCAGCTCAGCGTCAATGTAGTGTGCTGATGGTCAGTTTGGTGAGATCAGTGCTGGGCAGTTCAGAGCTGCTTAGCTGAAGCATTTTAAACCGAGTGGTCAGCAAGCCTGAAGGCAGTTTCTGAACTATTGGGCCGTTCAGCAGAGCTCCTCAAGCCTTAAGACAGTCCGGCAAAGCCATGACGACCATGAACGGAGTGTCAAGCACTCAAGCTGAGCAGAAAAAAAGCGAGATGTTTTGGCAGGAAGCTGGAAGCGTAGAAAGTGGCAACTGTGATATTCGTACCTGGGGTGTACCTGTGGTAAACGGTTGTGCGGTAAACAGTGAAAGAGCAGGTTTGGGTGTTTGGTCTGAAGCCGATCCATGGACCATGGTACCTCTGACCAGCCACCACCCGACGGCCATAGTCCATAGGTGAAGCTGGAGCACTGTTTGTGACGAAATAATGGCGGTAGGGCTAGCTGGTTGCTCCACGGGAGACCAACCAAACCAAACCTCCCTCGGAGGCATGAGAGGTTTTGATCGTTCAGACTGTTCCTGGTTCGTTTTTGTACTACCACCACCACATGATGAATCAACCTTGCAGTGACAGAAGACACTCCTGCAGATGTATATACAGCGGTTAAAAGAAGAGATAATCATCGGTGATTCGTGATTGGATTGCAAACATACTCCACTAAATTAAAACCAAGTGGTCAGCAGCGCCGTAACTGCTCCTGTTATGACTAGTTCCCTTGTAAAAAAAAGAGAGAGAGAACGTATTTCTCACTTTTTTTGAAGTTTAATTAAATATATAAACATATTAAGATTATGATATGAATAAAGATTATTAGATTAATCATGAAATAGAACATATAATAGTTTTAATAAATTCAGTTAGAATTAAGATAGTTTAACATAATCTAAACCTAAAACTTACAAATTGTTTTTCGTACATATAGAGAAGGGACAGTATATACAAATACAATACTCCTACTCCTAGGAGTACTCCTCCGTCCCTTTTTATTTGTCGCTTCGCTTCTCGAGACATAAATGCCGGCAATTTTAATAAATAATAAATATTATTGATTAGTATCATAATTAATATCATCGGAAAGATCTTTGGATCTAGTTTTTTAACAAAATTATTTGGAGATATAAATATTATACGTATTTTCTATAAATCAAGTTAAACTTATGGCACGTATCCCACGGTAACAAATAAAAAGAGACAGAGAGTATGTCCTTACTCCGGTGTTTTGATTGGGTCAGATGCTGGAACAGCGAGGTCAGGTTCAGAATAAGAGGTTCTCTGGTCTCGGCACTGATGAAGCGGTGAAGCCTGATGGACGCAGTTGGATGGACGTGAACCGTTGCTGTGACCCCCGTTCGTACAAGGGGCAGACGAGGGCTTCCGCGCCAGAAAAAGCCATGCCAATTGCCAATGCACTGCCCTGCCGTTGGTGACCACGCGCGTGTTCTGTGACTCTGTGAGTTCCTGATCGTCTCACGGACGACGACGCAGAATCGCAGATGCGGCAGTAGTGGTGCGCCTGACGAAGGGTCTGTGCTTTGTGGCTAGGCTCCCTGACCGCGCCCACATGCATGCCGCGCCGGCCGGTCGTCCTTGGCCAAGCGCCAGCGCGCCGGTGAGGGTGACTGGTGAGGTGATGAGTGATGAGCCGAGGCAGGCACGCATGATTGCCTTGCCGTTGTTGTCAGCGGAGGGGGAGCGGAGGACGTAGTTTAATTTCGATTTATAGAAAATACGTGTAATATTTATAGAATAATTTTGCCAGCAGGCGGCATCATAGCGCGGATGGGCAGGTACCAGGCCATTTTTTCGTGGGTAGCGGATCATAGCGGATGGGACGTACCGGCTATTTTTTCTTGGGTACGGAGAGGAAGGACGCCGGCAAAATGTGATGAGATGATGATGGGATGGGCCACCGGGCACGGGCAGGGCACCGGGCGCTGGACCTGTTTGTTTGCAAGTTGCGACGCGGATCAAAAGAGTCAGCCAATCTCGGCCTCCTTCTCCCGTGCATCGATCCACGGTGACGAGCAGAGCAGTGCAGTGGCCAGAGAAACGGCGACGTGCCTGGCGGTGTACTATGCTGTACGGTCACCTCTGAGACTGGGCATACCAGCAGCGATCAGTGTCAGTGTCAGGGCGAAAGTGGTGCGGCGCAGTGCTGCAGTTGTACGTGGGCTTCCGTTCCGTGCCAGTGCCAGAGGAAAGCCATGCTGTTCCCGTGGACTGGAATCGTGGCGGGCGGACTGGTCGGTTGCTGACGCTGCCTGCCTGCGCGCTCTGGTCGCCGCCATGAATTGAAGCCACCGAATGGGCAACGCACCACTACATGCGCATCGGGGCATCATCGTCGGACCGGACCAGAGAGTGGCCCGGACCGGAGGCGAGTTGCTGGATCCATCCATCGGGCCAAGTGAGGGCTCACAGGTTTGGGTTGGGACCGATGATGAGTAGGGCAGGGCAGATCACACACTTGTAAACTATCGGTAGAGTCGAGAGACACCGCCAACCCTCACAGACCCTCACCACAAAGCGTATTAAAAGTGGACGCACTAGCACTACCAAAAGAAGAACAGGACCGTGGGAGGATTCTGCAGCGTTTACATATAGGCCAGCCAGCCTTTGGACGGACCTTCCTTTGGTGACGACAAAAGACGAGAAAGGTCAACCAATATGTCTTTCTTGTCACATGCACGCACGCACGCACACACTCGGGGATCACCCGGTCCCGCCGCTACGAGATGAACGCTACGCGAGAACGCGACACGAGAGGCCGGCCGGGTGTGCAGTGCGTGGTGCGCGGCCACGACGCGCGACGACCTGCTGCTGCGCGAGTGGGCTCGGGATCGAGCCAGCGCCCAGCGGCGGCAGTGAACGCAGGTCAAACTGTTACAAGGCCCATTAATCTCTGTTTCCCCTTCATCCCCCTCCGCCGCTCTCCTCTCCCAAACCCCTCCTCGCACCCGCCCAGATCCTATCTAGGTTTCCCCATCTTCCCCTACGCCGCCGCCGCCGCCGCCGTCCAAGAGGGGAGCGCAGCCACCATGTTGGAGCTGAAGCTGGTGAAGGAGAGCCTCTTCCTCAGTGTCCTGGAGGCGATCCTCGACCTGGTCGATGTGGCCAGCGTCGACTGCTCCAGCACGGGCTTGAAGCTCCAGGCCGTGGACACCGAGCACGTCGCGATCATCGTGCTCTTCTTCCCCGCCGAGGACTTCCAGCACTACCACTGCGACGAATACATCTCCATGGGCATCCCAATCGACGACATGGTCAAGGCCATCCGCTGCGCCGACAAAGACGACACCATCACCATCAAGGTCGGCGACGAAAACTTCGACACCATTACCTTATCAGTCGAGTCGCCCAAGGAGAAATAACACTACGTCTTACGATTTGCGGCTTGTGGACACCAATAGCCAGCGTTTCCAAATCCCGGATTGGCAGGTTTTGGATTCGAAGTACCAGGCCTTTGTCCAAATGCCATCTGCGGCGTTTATGCGTGTTTGCAAGTACCTCAGCAACATCGGTGACGATGGTCACATCTCGGTGATTGAGAAGGGCCTCAAGTTCTTTGCTTCGGGAAAAAGTGGGTGCGTGAACATCAAGGGCATGTTTGGTTGGGTGAATCTGGCCCAGCCAGGCTCCCTGGATGCAAAACCTGTATGTTTGGATAGCTGGAAAAGGAGCTGGGCCTGGCTACCGAGATGCAGGAGGCCTCCCTCGGCCTGGCTCCGGGGAAACGGATTCTCAATCCGTTTTTTGCGAGCCTGGCCGACGACACTCGCGTGGGATGCTCCTGCATGCAGGTGTTCTCTCTGTGGGTGCAAATTATGAATGCATCCAAACACCGTTTCTCTGTGGCCTGTCTCTATTCTGTTGACTAACCAAACAAGAGTTGTTGCATGAACTGAACCTGGTGGAGGGGAGCCAAGCTGGGTTGGTACGAGCCAGGCTGAGGTCGTCGGATAACCAATCACGCCCCAAGTACATGCAGCCAGAAGAAGCTACTGCTACCGTTGTAACTATGCGAGCACCAGTTTCCTTGACCTTGGACCTGAAGTACATGAACTCCTTCTCCAAGGCGTCTACCCTGTTTAATCAAGTGAAGATCTGTCTCTCAACAACGCAACCCCTGATGGTCGAATGCAAAATCGGACATATGGGCTACATCAGATATTTTCTGGCACCAAAGGTCAAAACAGAGAACGAAGAGGAAGAGATAAAAAAGAAAAGAGAAAGAGAGAGATTGAAGAGGAACGACAAAGATGAAGGGAGCGCAGAGGAAGAGGAAGGGAGCAAAGAGATCAAAGGGAGCAGAGAGGACAAGGAAGGGAGAGAGATCGAAGAGGAAAAGGAAGGGATCAAAAAAAAAAAAGCAAAGATCGAATAGGATGAAAAGGAGACTGAAGACTAGCGGGGGCAAGCAAAAAAGATGTGGATGTCAAGTTCTTGTGTTCAATTAGCCCAGGGTGTTCAATTAGCATGGAAGTATGTGTAGTAAGAGTCTGTTCGTGACAACAGAACTTTTTAAGTGTCTCTCCATATTTTGAACTATGATGTCTATACTAAGGTGTGATGTATGATATTCTGCGTTGCCGTTGAATTCTGAACAATCTCATTTATGAACCGTTCAAAAAAAAACTGAGCGAGACGGATGATGCGGTGTCAGTGGGAGCAGTTGACATGGCTGGGAGGGACCATATGGATCATCTACCTGCTGCTTCATCATGCATGGCAGCGACAGCCGACAGCATGCGAGTGGCACGACAAGGGCACGGCAGACGCCCGTGCTGTAAGGACTGGCCTATTGGGCAACGATGGCTCTTCTTCACCCTTCAGCACACAAGGACTACTCAAGTATAGGCAGGCGTGTTGTAATCTTGTGAAAGCAGGAGCAGTGTGCTCCCTGCCATTGCAGCCTCAGCCTGAGACAGGAAGCTTTATGGAGGACGCGATTTTTCTCCTCTACTTTTGCATTCAGTCGCCGGTGTGTATCGCTGTGCTTTTAATTTAATCCTGCCATTACATCTTCATCCTGTGGTGTTCGGTTTGGGACAGCACGTACCTTCTGTATTGTATCGACGTACATCGTCACATGGAAATGTTCGGTGCAAACGTGTAGCGCATAGTGCATACCCTTGTACACCCATGAATGAAAACACATGGAACAAACGTGGAGTGTTTGCAAACGAACGAGGATTCAGCCAACCTTATTTCACAGACATGAAAAAAAATAGGATTATCCGCGTAGAAAATTTTTTTGTAGCTATGACAAACAGCGGTGTTTATAACAATTCTAAAGTACTTTTAGCTGTAGTAGCGAAAGAATTGACAATACCTGGGATGCTATTGCGGTTCATGTGAAAACTGCGAATTGGATTTGGATGCCGATTCAAGTTTAGGCTTCAGAGTTCAAAACTCCTGGAAATGGGATGGATCCTTTATAGTTGGGCCGAGATACAAAACAACCTCTACGAAGGCCCATAGTCTATTAGGACTGGCAATCGTCGTCGCGTTCCTTCGCACAGCAGACAGCACACAACAGGCACGGCACCGTCGGCACGCAGCCACGTACTCGTTCTTGAGTCACGGGGTCGCGAACGCGACCATGCTGCTCTGCAGGCTCCAGCTCGGCGCCTCTGAGTCCCTCGGCTGGGCGAACACGCGAGACACTGCCATTCCCTCAGCCGCAGGAACGAGATTCCACGTGCTAGTCAAAAGCTCTACTAGTACTGTAATAGTGGCAGCACCTTTGTTGTGTGCTAATGAGGACGAACGATTCATTTATTCCATGCCAAGGAAATGGTTACAGTTGCTAAAGGGCAATTCCTTTATTTTATATGCTGTGGTCTTAGTCCTACTGAAGTGTTATTACAGGTATAACCTAGGAGCACTATATCACAACACACTTACATCTATGTATAGTCCGGATCTCAGCGACGATCCCTTCATACCACTTCACTTGCTCATGAAAGCGATGCCCTTCTGAATGCTCTCGCTCAGTTCCTTCTTTGCCGCTTCCAGACCAGCTCTGTTTTCCCAGAGATCAAGGAACCATTAGCCCAATGGATTTTGTAGATCGAGAGAAATTCATTATCTAATAAATTTTGACGCAATGGATGTAACCACATTATTAAGCGACTGAGTGCATAGCTAGGGTACCTCTCAAAATCATTTAAAGGTCCAAGCGGGAGGATCTCCTCAGCTCCACCACGGCCAAGCCTCACTTTTGAGGCAAAGAACGGCAGTTCTGTCACCTGATGCCAAACGGAATAACAGAAATAAGTACAGCGCAGTGGAACTAAGAAAGGGTCCAAGTTCGGATGGTACACGAAGAAGAAAGATACAGATTTCATGTAATGATACCTCGGATGCAACATATGAGCATTCCACAATGCCAGCTTCGCCCTGCATAGCTCGCAAGCATGCATCACCAAATTTTGCAGCAGCAAAAGCCTGAGGTCTTTCTTGTGTTAGTATAGAGACAAAACTTGGTTACCTAAAGTAAGCTATCATGTAGAACCTACCATTGACAGAGTCGCAGAGCCTGATCCAGCCTTTGCCTGAAATCAATGAAAACAACATTCATTACTTGTACATTTTTTTTCAATTAACTGGAAATTATTACTTCAGGAAGCAGTCAAAATGGACTTGTGGCAGTTTTGAGAGCGATGAATGACATCATCAATTTCAATGTGGTTGTTTTTAAGCCATTCTGCTACATTTGTGATATTTTCCTTAAACTCACATTAACTATTGAGAAATTGTTAGAACTAATGTGCAATGCATAAAGGCATGCAAAAGGGCATGGCGTAGGCCTTCAGCTATAAGAATCTCATTGCTTATCAATGTTGCAACCACAGGTAGCCCTCACAACTCAAGCATGGCCAAATACTTAGTCTTGCTGTCTTGATTCCCAGCAAATAAAACAAGTGCACTAAACTGAAATCAATCAATTTATCGACATAAATCATATATACAAGACAGCACTGAAAGATGGATTTGCGCTACATATTTCTCCACTAACAACATCACTATGTAAGCTTTATGCAGAGAAAATAATAAGTACATACATAATATGTATCAGTTAGAGATGATGTTTGATGGACAAAAAAACCGATCATGTAAAGCTCATCTCTGTTTTGACACAGAGAATATCTGATGAAGAGCTTAGACTATAGTAGAGTAATATTCATTATATCAGTTCGGTTAGACCTAACTTCAGGCAGTAAAGTCAAATAGCATTGTACCTCCACAACTTCTGTGCCACCATTCTGTATGCGGTCTGTCAAATATTTGATTTCATCCTGAGTGAATGAGCTTGGAGGTGTGACCTGCAGATAAACAGGTTTTAAATCAGCACCTAGTGTCATATAAGCTAGATAATATTTCACCCCATGTGATGAAATCAGCATAATATCAGTACCTGGGAGAGGAGGGGCAATATAGTTATCCCAGCATGCCCACCAACAACAGGAACATTAACATCTCTTGGATCAACTCCAAGCACTTCAGCCTACAATATGTGATTTGAAGCAGAAATGCAAATTACCAATTGAGAAGTACAACGGCCCTACTAGAGTACACAAGTATTCCAGGTTCTTAAGAGATGGTATGTATTAGGCTTCATACCACAAAGGTGTTAGCCCTCGCAACATCAAGCGTTGTCACTCCAAGAAGCCTCTTGGGATCATAAGTTCCAGCTTTCTTGAAAACCTCAGCAGCAATGGGGACAGTTGAGTTCACTGGGTTGCTGATCAAGTTCACAATTGCATTAGGACAGCATCGTGCAACGCCTTCACAAAGTGTACGAACAATCCCAGCATTTTTGTTGAATAAATCATCTCTTGTCATTCCTGGTTTCCTAGGGAGACCTGCAGGTATGATTACAAGGTCCATTCCTGTAAGTGCTGCATCAAGCTGCTGTGCCCCAAGGAAGCCACGGACCTGAAAAGAAGCTTTACCAGAGTTATTAGCTGGACTAAGTGTATGCTCGCATTTGAAGTTTTTTTGCACCTAGACAATTTGGGCCAAGGAAATAGTATACAATCAATTTAATTTGTTCGAAAAATATTGGAGTTCAAATACATTTTTAAGAGATAGTCTCTTTACACTATTTTTCCTTTTCAAACTCCAGAGAGTAATTGTAGGTTTTTTCCTTTTCTTTGCGCCCTGTTTCTTTTAGGCATTATAGAGACCAAGACCTGAACTATAGTGCTACTCAATTAGCATATAGGTAAATATAAACCGAAGTTCTAGGTGGTTTTCTTTTAAGTACTGCAGCAAATGTTATGAGCGGTGTTCTGAAAACATCAGTAGCCTAACCACAACAATCATCAGCGAACATAAGGATTCACAATCACAAGTGACAAAAATATCATAATGTGATAGTGAAACCAACTAGAAAACTAAAAGGCCCCAGAATTAATCAATTGGGTGCCTATTGTGACGAATCAATTAATTAAGTGTCAAAGCCGCCAAATCCATCAGTTGGCACATAGAACAGTCAAACGCTGCTGTCTTGCTGATTGTATAGCAGCACCACAGAGGCTGTACCCATCACTCAGTATCACGATTCGAGTGAGAAGTACCAGGGAGGAGGAAAAAAGCTGGGAAAAACGTTACCACAGCGCTGGTGTCCATGTGGCTGATATCGGCGGTGACCCCGGGCGTGTTGACGACATCGTAGAGGTGCAGCACTGACACGAGAGGGTTCATCTTCATGAGCAGTGACAGCGGCTGTCCGATCCCGCCCGCGGCGCCCAGGATCGCGACCTTGAACCCCGGCGCGCCGCCCTTGGCGCGGCACGCCGCGGGCCTCAGCGCGGGCGCGCCTTCCTCCATCTGCGGGCGCGGGGGTTCAGGTGCGCGGCGACGCGGGCGAGGCGGTGCGAGGGGGCGTTGGCGTCGGGCTGCATGGCGGCTACTCCTAGTCCCGCGGGAAGCCGGAGGGGAGGGGAGGGGAGCGTGAGCTGCTGCTGCCCCGGTGCTGGTTGATTGTCGCGCGAGACGGGTGAATTCGGGTGGGGTTTTGACGGGGAAACCCGAAAGCTCCCGCGTTTTTGGATGGTTCCGGCCGCCGTGCGTTATCCGGTGGCCTGTGGCTGCGGGCCGTCGCGGGATCGGGAGGCGGTGAAGCGGCGATGGCTCCCCTGCGGCCCTGCGCCGGCTGGCTCATCATTACTTTTCTCCGCACTAATTGCCGGTGCGGTGTGCGACGGTGGTGTCGACTGCCGAGCAGTGGAGCCTCGCTTTCGGCCTCGGGCCTCGGCCGCGCCAGCACTGGGGTCGGGTCCACAACAAATACTGTAACTCTTTTTGGATGTGATTTTTTTTGAATTTGGTACTCTCTTTGTCGGGGGCCAAAACAACCGGCCTGTTGGGCCCCCGGCTAAATAAGATCAAGCAAGTCATTAAAGGCCCGCGAACGGCCTACGAAGGCCGGACCAGGTGGGCCGACGCACCAACGGCCCACCGGGAGGCGGCAGCGAAGCCCGCGGGCCTTACTGTTGTCAGGCTTGGGGCTCGACTTTGGGGGGCGCTGGCTTCGCGACCCCGCGAGCTGAAGGACTCCCGGGGTCGTGGCCGGGAGACCGCGGCGGCGCCACGACCCCTCGTTGGCGCCTTCACGGGCCGCCCGAGGCTTGCGCTCACGCTTGGGCCACGACCTCGGCGCCACGCGACGGTCAAGCCGTACCCTCCCGTCTGCGCCCGCATGTGGTGGGGGAAAGAGCATCTTGACCGCCTTTGTGTGGCGGCAAGCAGGGCATGGAAACGGATACCCGATGGCACTGTTGTTGGCGAAGCAGGCGTGGTTCGGCTCCTTGACCGCCTTGTTAGTCGAGGCGGGCGTGGCTCGGCGTGTAATCACCCTCCCGGTTGGCGGTCGGACGGTCCGTCCATCACGACCCATTCTCGAACCGTATAGTGTCATTAACTCCGGGATAATACTCCAAACGCTCTAATCAAGCTGATTCGACCTCTCCGTTCCTTTGTTAAGGCCCATTGCGGACACTCCGGCGACGCGACCTCACCGGCGACCAACGCGTGCGACGCAAGGAAGAAGAACGCCCCGACCCCATGAAGGCAGACGAGCCACTCCACCATTGTCCTTTTTTCTTTTTCTGCACGGCACACCCGTACACCCTTCATGTAAGGCCGTTCTCTCCCTTCATCTATAAAAGGGAGGGCGAGCCATTTCATCAGACGGGTTGAACTCAATAGCGAAAACCACCGAAACACACCACACACACGCCACGATATTGGCACCTCGCTCAATCGAGACTTTGGAGCCCCTCCTTCTCTCGAACCGGTTGTAACCCCTACTACGAACCGCCGCTAAGTAACACGATCCTTTCGAAGGCGGGCGTAGGGCCTCACGCCACGAACCAAGTATACTCCTCGTGTCCTCTTAGCGAACCATCCGGCATAACGGCGCATCTATAAATTTACTAGTTGGTGCTTTCACGAAACACCAACACTCTTCATTCTAAATTATAAGTCGTTTTGATTTTTTAGTACATCTATTTTGCTATGTATCTAGATATAATAATGTATCTAAATACATAGCAAAATAGTTGAAACAAAAAAAAAATAAAACAACTTATAATTTAGAAACGAAAAAGAAATAGTAAAGATTTTTTTATCTTGGACAACTATATTATTATTGTGATACAAATATCAATAAATATATAATGATTAATTATTTCTTCTGAGCCAAATATACCATAAAAAATATCATCATTGCAACTTTTGGACTTTAAATGCATCAACTTGACAAATTGTTGCAGTAAATTAGATGTTTTTTAGTAAGTTAATAGACTAATATGCATACACTTACCAAATTCACACTAAATTAAGTATTCGTTTTAAGTTATGCCTTGTGGGCGTCAATGTTTGCCACTAATCTGGTCACGAACCTTCGCTATTGCTTCTCCGCACCATGAGCTAGTTGGACTGAGACATGGGAAACATGCCTGGGTTCGTCCTACTTGCGATACACAAGGCAATGCTTGCAAGAACGTTGATTTCCCACGCGTGTGGGTGGATCTACATGCTAGGACGGCAGCCCCAAGGCGAAGTTGCACTCCAAATAGCCCCAATATGTTTGGGATGTGCGACTGGAATGAAGATGAGTTTTGACACCACTTGCCATTAGGGCGTCTCCAATGGTCTTTAAATAGCTAGTCTAGAAGAAATTATATTGGCTATCAAGACATCTTTTCAAATAGCTAGTTAGATGAGACACACAAATAAGAAAATATAAACACTATAGTGGATAGTTATGTGAGAGAGATATTTCTAAAAGATTATGCTAGACTAACTATTTAAAAGTCGCTAGCTATTTGGAAGTCGCTAGCTATTTGATCTCTCTCCTTAACAGCCAATGGAAGCGTTACTTTTTTATTATTTTTATGTCTTATCTAGCTAGCTATTTGTAAAGATGTCTCCATAGCCAATAGAATTCCTCCTAGACTAGCTATTTGATGACCATTGGAGAGGCCCTTAGACGTCATTGATTTAGGTCCATACATCGACTGGAGCACGCTAGGCATCTAGAGGTCCCAAATTTCGAGGGCCTCCAAATTTACACTAATTACCAATTAACAATAGCTAAACTTTTAGATAAAAAGCTTTTTGTTACTATTTTAGCTAATTCTTTCCCAAACGTCATTGTTGCATATAAGCTAACCATTTATGTTCGTTATTGTAAAAAAAACCCGTTTCTGTTCGTTCTTGTTGCATTTGCAGATATGAGCTTTTCTAACCTCAAGTTATTGAGGTCCTACTTGCGATCTACAATGATACATCCATGATAATAGCACTCGAAAATGATATCTAGGATGTGATCAAGTAGAAAGATATAATTAAAAATACTAGAAGAATAATACTTTTTGTAGAACATAAGATCAGTTTGTTGCTTGAGTACTACTTTGTTTTTTTTAGCATTAAGATTTAATATATTTTTAATAGGGTAAGAACCAAACATATCTTGAAGCTTTAAAATTAAGCGAAAGTATGCTTTGATTATGTTGTTTTCTTGAATTTAGGGTTTGTTCACGGTCTCCAAATCGTAGGTACGACCTTAAAAATAGGATAAAGAGCATTAAAGCAATGCGGTAGCAAGGGCATTCGATTTGTCACTGATCAAACAATTACCAGCAATTGTGGATCTAACTTCTTACTTGTCTTCTATGGATGGCCGAGAACTGAACAAAATAACAGAACTTTGTAGAAATAAAAGAGAAACTAATTGATCTTCATTATATTCATATTGCAGCATTTGAAGCGAGATTCTATTTTATTTAAATCATGGGGCCTGATTTCCTTCTGGCTTCACTCCCACACTGTAGAAGGCCTACCATAGACCTTGATCCATGCACGTATACAGTTGCAATTGGCCGGCCATTCCATAGGCACAGTCAGCCGTCAGCAGGCCCAAGCTACCACATTGAAAACAGCCGTCAGCAGGCCCAAGCGCCCAAGGGGTAACCCTGTACTTTCCCGCGACGGTGCGATACAAAGTTTTCAAATTTCAAAATTGAAAACGGCCGGCCAAGGCCAACAGAACCCGCCGCTCCCTTCCATTCCGCTGACGTCCGCCCATATGCTCCCAGCCTCACACACAAAAATCTCACCCGCATCAATGCACTGTGGGGCCTAAATATTTTGTCCACCCGTTGGTCCTACATGTCAGTTTCACAACACCACCACCGCAGGTAATGATCGCCGAGACCCCCAGGCCGAGCGCGCCGGCTCCGAGGGACCCGCACCCGCCACAGCTCACATCCACCGTTGCCGGCCGCTGATCACGCAAGCCTCAGGGCCGTTCGAATCCAAACGGCCGTTAACCCCTCGTTGCCTACTCCCCGCCCACCACCCAGACGCTGCGCCGTGGGCCACCATCACGCCGTCAGCCCCGAACCAGACGGCGGCTAGGTCTTCGGCGCCGCGGCACACCATCACGGGCCGGCCGCGGCCGCCTCTCCCACACTTGCCTATAAAAACCGCCGCGGGGCGGGGGCGGCATTTATCGCTTCACCTGATCCCCTCGGCGTCTTCACAAACGCCGGCGCTTCCACTCTCCACCGATCTATCGATCGATCCTCCACCATTCCCTTCCCCATTTCCGCCCTCCCCCGATCGAGTCTCGGTCTCTTCCGAAGCCGTCGCGCGCGGTTGTTTGAGAGGAGAGGAGGAAGATGAGGGAGTGCATCTCCGTCCACATCGGGCAGGCCGGCATCCAAGTCGGCAACGCGTGCTGGGAACTTTACTGCCTCGAGCACGGCATCCAGGTGCGATCGTATTCTCTTCCTCGCTAATCATCCCCATCATCGTGTTCGATTGATTTCTGTGATCTGTTGTCGAGGAGCTCAGCGATTCGCAGTTGCAGGGCGTTCGTACTCGAATCGGGGAGAAGCGGTTAGGTCTTTTTTTTGTTAGATCTGTTGGTAGTGCTAGTAGCTGTAGGATTCGAAATTTCCTGCGCGATCTGAACTGCGAATCAATCCTGTGTTTGCGTGTATTGGGGATTACGTTTGCGATTAATACTTTTGCGGCGGAAATAACAGTATGTTTCGATCGAATTTGACATCTCGCATGCCCCCCGTTTGTTCCTGGTCACGCATATTCTCGATGGATTGAGATGTCATAGTAAGTCATTGGCTGTTCCGTCGTCGGTTTGGATCTGTTTTATGCATGTATGAAATGCGCTATCTCTGTTATTGTCGACTAGGAGTTCGAATTCTCCTTGTTATTTCGTAGATCAATCTCCGATTCTGTAAATTTTACTGATGTCGTTTTCATTTCTAAGATCTGATTCCACATTGGTCTAGGTGAATGATGCTTTAGTTTGTATTGTGTAACTGTAATTTGACTCTAATGAAATTTCTCTTTCCTATGAACTGTGATATATCTGTTTGTGTTGTTGTCGTCTAGGAGTTGATTGAATTCTCCGTGTGTGATTTCGTGAATCACTATCTGATTCCATTTCTCCCATGTGATTCCAAATGAGTCTCTGGGAATGACGCTTTAGTTTGTGCTGTGCAACTATGACTGAACTGAAATTTCCCTTTCCTATGAATTTTGTTGCGATCATGCCTTTTTGAATCAAATACTAATTAAATTGATGGTATGCTGAACCCTTGCAACCATGCTCCTTTGATCCTTTTAGGATATGATCTGAATCACATTTAACACCTTTCTGTTTCTACGCAGCCTGATGGCCAAGTGCCAGGAGACAAGACCGCGGGACACCATGATGACGCCTTCAGCACCTTCTTCAGCCAGACTGGTGCAGGGAAGCACGTGCCCCGTGCAATCTTCGTTGATCTTGAGCCCACTGTGATCGACGAGGTGCGCACTGGCACTTACCGTCAGCTCTTCCACCCTGAGCAGCTCATCAGCGGCAAGGAGGATGCTGCTAACAACTTTGCCCGTGGCCACTACACAAGTAATTGACTATCTAAAAACTTTGTGTTTCACAGAATTAGCTTATCTCAACTCATTTATGTTTGATTGATTACTGATGCATCATGCTTTTGTTCCTGCAGTTGGCAAGGAGATTGTCGATCTGTGCCTTGACCGCATCCGCAAGCTCGCTGACAACTGCACTGGCCTTCAGGGCTTCCTGGTCTTCAATGCTGTTGGTGGTGGCACCGGCTCTGGTCTGGGTTCACTCCTCCTTGAGCGCCTGTCCGTGGAATACGGCAAGAAATCCAAGCTGGGTTTCACTGTGTACCCATCTCCCCAGGTGTCAACCTCTGTCGTTGAGCCCTACAACAGTGTGCTCTCCACCCACTCCCTCCTGGAGCACACTGATGTGTCCATCCTGCTCGACAATGAGGCCATCTACGACATCTGCAGGCGCTCCCTTGACATTGAGAGGCCCAACTACTCCAATCTGAATCGCCTTGTGTCTCAGGTAGGACAGTTGCATTATACAGTACTTGCTGGGGATGTGCTCTGGTTTTGTTCATTCACCCTTGAAACCTATGCTAAAAAATTTACTATGTGTTGAACTGTTTTGGTGTGCAGGTGATCTCATCGCTGACTGCTTCCCTGAGGTTTGATGGTGCCCTCAATGTGGATGTGAATGAGTTCCAGACCAACCTTGTTCCTTACCCGAGGATCCACTTCATGCTCTCCTCGTATGCGCCGGTGATCTCTTCGGCCAAGGCCTTCCACGAGCAGCTGTCGGTGGCGGAGATCACCAGCAGCGCGTTCGAGCCGGCATCCATGATGGTCAAGTGCGACCCACGTCATGGCAAGTACATGGCGTGCTGCCTGATGTACCGCGGCGACGTGGTGCCCAAGGACGTGAACGCGGCGGTGGCCACCATCAAGACGAAGCGCACCATCCAGTTCGTGGACTGGTGCCCAACGGGGTTCAAGTGCGGCATCAACTACCAGGCTCCCACGGTGGTGCCGGGGGCCGACCTCGCCAAGGTGCAGCGCGCCGTGTGCATGATCTCCAACTCCACCAGCGTCGTCGAGGTCTTCTCCCGCATCAACAGCAAGTTCGACCTGATGTACGCCAAGCGCGCGTTCGTGCACTGGTACGTCGGCGAGGGCATGGAGGAGGGGGAGTTCTCCGAGGCACGCGAGGACCTGGCCGCCCTGGAGAAGGACTACGAGGAGGTTGCTGCAGAGGGCGGCGGTGATGATGGTGACGAGGACGAGGAATACTGATCTGCTGCCTGAATCTGTTTGGCTGTCGAGCCATGTTGCGGTGTCGAAAAACCTTTTTGCGTTTGCGTCGTGCTGGATAATGTTGGTGTTTGCTTTCATGTCATTTGCTGAACTGCTCTAGTGCTAGTAGGCCATGCCATGTCATAATTTGAAGTATCTCGTTTAAGCACTGTTGGTTCTAAAGATCTCCGTGTACTTTGTCTGGGTGTGTTTGTTTATTGGATCGACAGGATGGGGCATCTTTTTTTTTCAGAGTTTGACGACTCCGCCCCGATAAATTCGGGGCCGAACCATCCCCTGGGAGGCTGGGAAGAAAGGAGCGGACGGGGCGCTTCTGTTCTCGCGCGCCATGTGTAGCGTGGCTGTGAGATGCTTGTCGCCACCCTGCCCTACTATTGCACCCCCTTCCCCGGCGGCTGCGTGGGAGAGACCCGTGCGAGCGGAGGTGGTACGAGCTACGAGGAGCAGGTGAGCTGGATTCTGGAAAAGGGTTGGAGAAGCATCAAAGAGGGAGAGGGAGAGGTTGCCACGTGTGATTAAAGAGAGGGAGAGGTGTTCACCTGGTCGATGTAAAAATTAATTTCAAAGTATAAATTCCTATTACTGTGTCTTTACGTCAGATTTAAATGGGGTAAAACCTTAACAATTTTGTGAGGAGGTAAGCACATGTAGCTATACACCGTCTTTGCCCTTTCAACCAAACAGAAGACCAACTCATTCCATTGCTTGCCAATAGTCATCTCATCCAAGCAAAGAAATAGAAATTGTTCCACCTATCTAACCAAACAAGAACTAGAACCATCCCATGGACAAAACAATATTGTTTGGTTCATAGCCAGGCCAATCTTCATCACAATATAAAAAATGTTTGTCCTTGTTTTATCATAGTACTAAATAAATAGCGTTCATAGCAGCAGCTATAACGTCCTCATTGTGACATAGCGGACGAGATTTAGCACATTAGAACTTAGTAGCCTCTATCTATTTTAGGTAGCGGGCCGCTATAGGGGTCCGCATTCTTCGTAGCGTCCCAATAGCATGGTAGGAAATAAATACAGCAGATAACCATAGCCCATTTTAACTACTATAAGACTTCAGGTTACCACTGCTGATACTGATAATGATCATGAGTTCATGCCTTTGATAACGATCATGACCTTATTACTATTTTATATGGCTCTAATAATCTATTTATTTGTAAAGTCTAATATGTGATGACCTTTATGTCATGTGTTGATCACCATGCTTCTTTTCTTAAATTTAAATATGTGAGACAACAATTCTATAAGTATAATTAATTAAAAGTCTATTTATATTGATTATTCATGATATATATACACAAAAATTATATGTGATTATCATATACCGCTCCGAATCTGCTAGAGCAATTTATAGTGCCTTTTGTTTTATAGAAAAAAATCACAAGGAGAACACGATGGTGAAATCAAATTGAAAAACCAAATATTTGGTTAAATAGGTATTTCTATTTAAATTTCATAACAAAACACCGTCTATCCATGTGCAACCAACCACAACTAGGTGCATTGGCACAATGGCACCAAAATCGGGGCTGCCAATTTTCTTGCCCGCGTGAACGTGACTGCCCGTATAGTTCAGTTGACTGTCGCCAAAGTTTCTATAGTCTAATCAAACATGGGCCTAGTACTAAATGATGGCTAAATTTCTAGCGCGAACTGAAATTTGGCTTCGCTGATTCTGGTCTATAACTAATCATGAAATTAGTCCTGCGTAGAGCTTAGCTCAAAGCTCAATACTCCCTCCGTATTGTTTAAACCCTCTAAATAATAATTATATTTTGGACGACCTTTTTTAGTTTGAACTATATAACCACTCGTTTTGAATGTAATGCGCCTTTGACTCGCCTCTATGAGGTCCTCTTACTCCATTAATAGCAACCTGGATCTCAGCCAGCCGCGCGCGCTGCCATCAACGCTCTACAGCCTTTTAATAACCTGTATAAAGAGCACACTTACAGCCAAGGGACGATGCTAGCTAGATTGTGAGGTAATCGACGCTCTATTGATTTTCTGTAAATGCAGTCACGATACTGTTTTTCCAAAACGAGAACCAAGCAGAACAGAGAAGGCAGAGGGAAAAAAACTGGCAAAACAAAAGGGCAGTGCGTTCCATCGAGCGCCATGGTTGCTGTAAACAGTGCCATGAAAATCAAGACACTATTTATCTATCAAAATCGAAGAACCAATTGTTGCAGGAAGCAGAAACTATTTTTAGGAAAAAAGGTTCCAAATTTTAGTTAATTTGCCAAAAGTAAAATAGTTAATAAAAAGTTAAAGTTTTCAGTTTGAACTACCAAAAAATTTTAATGAGGTACTGATACAACCTGGATCTCAGAGCTACAGCTCTACAGCCTTTTAATAACCTGTATAAAACACCTCAAAGGGAAATGCTAGCTAAACAGGTAATCAACGCTCTATTGATTTTCTGTAAAAAGTCACGATACTGTTTTTCCAAAACGAGAACCAAGCAGAACAGAGAACTTTAAAAACTTTGCAAAAGGGCCGTTCTTGGTTGCTGTAAACGCAATCAAGACACTATTTGAACAAAAGTTCAAAAAAATAAAAAACTTTAGAAAAGGTTCCAAATTTTAGTTAAACTGCCAAAAAGAAGAGCATAAAACTCAAAGTTCAGCTGAACTACCAAAAAGAAGAGCAATAAAAAAGCCTCAGCCTTCAACTGAGTTGCAAAAACACCTCAACTGAAATGCTAAACATAAGAGCAATAAAAATAACTGAATTGCAAAGTAAAAAGCACAAATGCAAAGTTCAGCTGGACTAAAAAAAAAAAAAAAGAAGTCAAAATAAAAACTCAAGACCTTTCGTTGAGAGTCGAACTCAACGGGTGCTCTAACCAACTGAGCTACGAAAGCACTTGTTTATTTAAGTAAAAAGAGAATGTAAGAACTTAGTCCACTGTCAAATCTATCAAACAATGACACAAATAGGGAGACACATATATCTATCTATAAGACCCGCCAATCTATTTATAAAAATACACATTTCCTATATCTCAGATGCTTCTGAATGTGAACATATGAGATTGAAATTGAAGAAGCACTCAGGATAGAAGATGAACAATAACCCTTCGATATAATCTAATGGTCCCTGATACGTTGCCTGAAAAAAACTTAGAAAACAGGCGCCTGTGCTTTAGCAATTCTCATAAAAAAATAGTATACTGCATGTTTTCAGAAACACAACCTCAAATTACCAAACAAAAGTTCAAAGTAAAGTTCCTCATCGCTTCTTGATCTGCAAGGACACGTATAGACTATAGACCCTCCACTCCTCCAGGACCCAATGGTACTGCAACATCCAAAGTTCAAAAATTTGGCACTACCTCCGTTTTTAAATTAAACATCATTTATGGCAAGCTAATTAGTTCAAACGTTGTTTGCTTAAAAACTCAGTTACAAACAAGCATGTGGACATTCACCAAATCACTGAGCCCTGAGCACAGTGTCCAGTTTCATTGTATACAAAAATAAGGTCTGACTGAAAACAGCTCAGTGCTACAGAAGGAATTTTCCCATTAAAGAACATTAGGTGCCACCTTTAAGGGAACGAACAAAACAGACAGATGGTGCCGAGGTACAAAAACATGGTACCTGGTATCTAAGTTATGATACATCGTTTGCTTATTCATCAGCTAGTTGAGCAAAATATGGAAAATGGAAGAACCCAGTTCATCAACCCCAATGGAAGACAGATTCAGCGATAAAGGCTCTCAGATCTCAAGTTCTCAGCAATCTCAGTCTCCCAACGATCACCATTTTCAAGCAATTTCTCCTTGTCGTACAGTAGTTCCTGCATTGTTGCATGTCAAGACTTAGCAGCAAGACATCAAAAACTTGAGATAAATCCTACAGTGGAATCAAGTAGTTTACCTCGTGTGTCTCAGTGGCAAACTCAAAGTTAGGCCCCTCAACAATAGCATCAACTGGGCAAGCCTCTTGGCAGAACCCACAGTAAATGCATTTGGTCATGTCAATATCATATCTGTGATGAGAAAAAAGAAACAAAAGTTCAGAATGAAGTTTTTAATTGCAGAAAAAGTTAGTAAATCATATAGCTTCATAGACAAAAAAAAAAAAAAAAAAAAAAAAAAAAAAAAAGAGCAAGGAAACACTTCATGTTGATTACCTTGTGGTTCGGCGACTGCCATCTTCACGTTCTTCAGCCTCAATTGTAATTGCCTGAGCTGGGCATATCTGCACAAATAGTCATATGTATCAATAACTGCCACCTTTACTACAAGAACCATCAATGATCCAACCATCATAAGCCAAACCTACCCCACTACACCAGCATAACAAAGACCGTTTCACTATACTAAATCAGAAACACCACATGTTGAAGCAAGCATATTCAATTAATATATTACTTTTTACCAAAGTGCTTGATAAATCTAGTATGAATCAGTGGAGATAAGGAGCCTATCAATTTTTATCTCCATATAATGAACTGCTGGTATTCATAATTGAATGTATAATGCTGATATTTCACAATTGAATGTACAATGTCCCCTCCCAAATTTTCATGCCACCTTATATGAACCCATTCCATATACAACTGGAAGAGGATAAGGAGCATTGAGCAGCAACATGACAAAAAATGATTGCTTTTAAAGTTTCTTAAGTTTCAAATATCTTTTAAGACATGATAATTTAAAATATTAAAATCACAGTAACTCTTATGAACTCAAAAAGACCCACAATCAGGGTTTTGCATTCCGGTTTGGATAAAAATCTCCGACCCTGGCAGCACAGATACATGTAGGTAACTGGTATTTTGGGATTTGTTTTGACAAGTAATATTTGGGAAAGACAGGAAAACAGCTGGTTCCTGGTTGTATTCGATGTTCATCATCTGAAGTAAGAAAACTTTAAACTTAAGTAAAACTTACAGCTTCGCATAGTTTACAAGCAATGCAACGCTCTTCCCCAGATTCATAACGTCTGAGAGCATGCTCACCACGGAAGCGGGGACTCAGAGGACCCTTCTCAAAAGGATAGTTAATCTGCAATTTGGTGAGATAAAATCAGTCAATGGAAGTATGCAAATACAGTACAGATAACGTCATATGTCAAATTCACCACTTACTGTAACGTTTCTGTCGAAGAAGTACTTGAGAGTTAGCATCAAGCCACGGACCATTTCAGTCAAAAACAATGTATTGATGCTCCTTTCAAACACTGAAACAAGAAAATCACAATGAGAGGGAGGGGGGCAACAATATATCAGCAACAACTAACAAAATTGCCAGTGACCATACTCGTCCAATGCACAGAAAAACATCATCAGAAACTCACCAGCATTCCAATCTTTTGCGACATCTTTTGCAAGCTGCTCTTTCTCCTCATCCTCTGGTCATAAAATAGGATTAAACGCTCAGGAACAGTAACACTGAGCAAATTTAAATTAATTATGCCAACACATAGGAGGATATTGGAAATTGAAGTGTGAATAAATACAGCTCATCATATAGTTATCTGCCTGATTACTCATCAACATCAAATGTGAAGTCCAACAGACCATCCTAAAAATAAACCAAGATGGCAAGGCAAAACTTCATATTTGATAATATCGTGTTGGCTGAAACTTGAATGTCAAATTTAACTGGTAACCCAAAACTCATCCTGAAAAGTTTCATATACTGCTCTTTCACACTGACAAAGGTACCAAAACCCATCAAAAGACATCTAATTGCAAACCAGACGCTCATAGTGGACTGCGCTGAATTATCCTCATCAATTTCTTATTTCAAATTCACCAGTCTATTCTATTTGAGCATTGTCATGTTGATTGAAACTTGAAAAACATACAATCAATCAATAACCCAAGACCAAACAGTTTCATATATCTGTTAATTCACTGCTCTTGCACACAACTCGTAACATGTAGATAACCAGCGCAACATGAATCGCGTTATTTTTGAGATACCGACACTGGCAAACAGCCCAACAGAAAGGGGAAGAGCAATGACCTTTAAACCGCTTGGGAACCCCCGCGTTCATGTAGGTGCGGAGGTGCCCCTGCATCGCCGACGCGGCCGGCCCGAGCTGCGCCTGCAACAAACACCAACATCACAGGGTCAGACGCGCATCCGCAACGCCAGCACCCCAAAGGGCTCGATCTGAGAATCCGCAAGCGGATAGAGGGGATCTGGGCTCTGGAAGCGCCGGGCACGGGCGGAAAGGGCTAGGGATTCGTACCGTCTGCCTCGCGCGGAGCGCCTGCGCTGCCTGCCGGGCTAGGAGCGCCGCCATGGTGGTGCGACCTCGACGGCGACGAAGCGGCGGAGGCGATGGGCTCGGACCGAAACGAGGGAGGTGGAGGCGTGGAGCGGCCGGTGCTGGGCTGCGGGTCAGTGGCTGCGGAGATGTCCGGGTGGACGCCACGAGGAGGAGACGCGCTGCGGCAAGTGAGTGGTCTGGGCTGGGCTGAGCCGCGTCGGAGAGAGCGGCAAGGGCCCAAACGGATCGAGGCGGTTCTTTCCTTCTTTCCTGAGGTCGGTTCAGGAGTTTGGACCCACCGTAGCCGAGGATTTCGGTTACTGCCAGGAGTTTGGACGACAAATACTAATTTTTGAACAATGATTTGAGATTTTAGAAGCAGAATATATTATATTCTCTACATCGCCTATATGGCTGTGAAATTACTACAACACAAGACAAATACAAAGTTTTAAGCCATCAATTTTTGCCAAAACTAAATGATTTGAAATGAACCTCCTTTTCAATATTTATACAACCCTCCTTCATATGAACTTTTAGGATTTAAATAACTATATTTTAGGACTAAACAACTTAACTAAAAACTAAATAAATAATTGAAGAAATAGTTTTAATTTAAAAATATAAAAGCTATTTGAATCTAAGAAAAATGGACCGTACTTGGTTTTTATTATCCAATTAAAAGTTACATGATCTACTGGTGCAGTCTTATGGTATTTGTAGGGTAGAGTTTAATACGTGTGTTCATATATGTAGTTGCGTTGTGAGCATCTATATTTGTATTATATATTCACAAAAAAAGGATCCCAAGCTTTTTCCTTTTGGGTCAACAAAAAAGAAGAGATCTAGTAACTAGCAACTACAATGTCGGTAAGTCCAATGGGCGATTATAGGGCACACAAGTAGGTCATGCTATGCATCGACATGGGTGGCACGGCGTCGCCCACCTCCTTTCACTATTTTTATTCTCCTCATTCTTGCCCCCGCTGCTACCCACCACTCCGCCACAACATGCTAGGGTTTCGCTGGGGCTCCCCGGCTATGGAGTTTTAGCAAAACCCTAGTGCACCCATGACCTCCTCCTTTCCGTCCCCCACTCCCACCATCGCCATAGCCATGCTCGCCGACGAGCACCACTACAACACCCCCTTGACCTGTCTTGGCCATCTCCACCATCACCATGACCCTAACGTCACCCTGACCACCGTCCCCACCGCCCTCTCGAACCCCCTTCTAAGTCCGCTAAAGTTGGAGAGGAGGAGAAGGTTGGAACCCTAAGCCCCCATAGTCTTCCTCTCTCCGTCGGCGCCGGGGGCTAGGCACTTGTTGCAGCTGCAGCGTGCGAGATGTCGTGGTTGGCGTGTGGCTTCCTGTCACACCTGGTCGGACCGAAAGATTTCGGGGCAAGTTCCACGAGGTCGATAATTGATGTGAAGTCTTCTCATTGGCAATTAGAAGGCCGATATCCACGTATTTATCCTGTGAAGGGAGCTCACATGTAGGCTGCCCAAAAGCCGCGAGGCTACTAGATCTATATTTTTAGAATTTGTTGTTGTTTTTACATTTTTCATAAAATAATATTAGTTTTTAAAAATTCCCAAACTAGCAGGCCACTTGCTGAACTCTGTCTAAGCTTGAATATGTCGCAGCTTGTTTAATCATCATCACCGCATTAGTCTCCAAAATTTAGTCATACAACATCTAGTAGACGGATTAATTTTTAATCCATACCTCAACTAACGACTAGTCTATTAGCTAGCAAATGAGAGCTGAAGTAGGCTAGTTGCTTCTGGTTTATTTATGTGTAAATGGCATATGACTAAACAAACATAACTAGTGTATATATTTATTTATTGGCCTATGGGGATTAGCAATGAATCAATGATCGTCATACGGAATATATACAAGCAAGCATTTTCTCTTGATTGCCATTGTGTCAAGCACTAACATTATCTTCTTTCGACATTCAATTGCAGCATTTTCTCTTGATTGCCCCTCATCTATTAAGCTTGACGCGCCATTGTTGTTGTGACTTCGTCAATCTCAAGATCAGTCGGCTTTATTTTTCAGAGATGGCCATAAAATAGGTTATGTGAGTTCATATGAATGCACGTGAATATCTGCGCTGTTTCATGAAAACAAAATGGTAAACTCACGTGATCGAGACAAACTCACATGCATATGCTGTGCGTGGCTCGAATGTGTGTGACACACACTTGTATAGCCATGTGTGTGCGACACATTTGTAGGAGTGACCGTTCCCTTGTTCTCTTTTACGTGGCTTGGTCTTTTTTCGATTACAAGGATGATGCACACGTTTGCACACAATCAAGAACGCACAACGCGCTCCCACACCCCAGAAGTCTACTACTTATCACGCGCTTACAAATAATATGTAGTTTTCGCATCGTTAACCAAAATAGGCTTTCGCTCTGGACCGTTGCGCGCCTTCCTCTTTTACATAGCTTGATCTTTTTTCGATTACAAGGATGATGCACACATTTGCACGTCATCACAAACGCGCAACATACCTTTAGACACCACAGGTCTACTACTTATCGTGTGCTCACAAATAATACGCATCCCTTGAATTTATATCAGTTGGGGGTGAAGATTTCAATCAATCACTGTTGACAGATGAAGTCAGTACCCTTGCAAGGGGTGGTCCCTTGCGTCGGGACAAGCACACAAAGAGGTCCCTTGCGTCGGGACAAGCACACAAATCCTTTGCGGCGGGTTGAAACGCCACCGACTTGGCATTTCTAACCTGTCAAACTAAACAAGCTTTTTTTTTCAGTGAGAAGTCAGCCTCTGACTAAAGCATGCTAACAATGTCTCAAAAAACAATGGTTATGGTTGGGACACTTAACAAAACGCTGCATTCACAATTTTCACTCCAGACATGATTAGGACTGCTTTCCATTGCCTCCTAAAACAAGTTAAGTACATACTTATATACAGGTAAAGTTACTGTTATATGTAGAACTGTAGTTACTATAGCTATAAACCTTCGCTCCTTCACAATATCGGTGAAGCTTTCTGTCTATATAAATACGGAAACTCATAACTAAACTCACCCTCCTATCCTGCTGCGGGTCAATTACAACGGGGAACTCCGAGCAGCAGCAGGGGACTCCTCCTACAGCCCAAGCACATCAAACTCGTGGGGCATGTAATCTTCGCTCGGACGATAGTACTTGTTGGGGGAATACAAACCAAAGTTTGTAACCTGGCTGCTGTACAAGCATGCAAACCTCTCAACCTGAAAACAAATGAAAACAAAATCTTGTGTGTCACACATTGTTGTCCGTAACACTCTAAGCACTTATTGTCAAGTGTGGTTGAACGTCCTGAACCTGATGAGCAAATCTGGAATTTTGGTACCCAGTCTTCATCAGTTGTCCCCACACCTTATGAAACTGAACTTGAACGGAAAGCAAACAATTATAGAAAGACAAAAGGCACAGGTAACAGATTCAGCAGTCATGTACCTAAGAACATTACCTTCTGATGATGTTGCCTCTGAGCCTCTTGATGAAGGCGACGAACATGCTCTCTCTGTTTCTGCAATTAAAAATGAAAATAAAGCATACCCATTGAATCAAAGAAAAGAACTTTTACATGAATCATTTTTTATCTAATGTATAAAATGCACATATATGTGAATGCTTTAACACTCGACAATATATGTAGACATATAAAACACACAAGCACATGCATAACCAACCCAATGACCATCATACCTTTGAAACACATAGAGCACATTTACTATGTTATTCGTGCGCAAAGGCTTATTTTATCCTGATTGCTATGTTATTTTTCTGTCTTCCAATTTCTTTTTATTGAGCTCACATAGAGTACGTTTTGGCCCAATTTTAAAGTGAAAAAATAGCCTCCATGTTATATTCTTGACTATCCCATTTGTGACAATTTTGTTGTTCTACTAGTGCACAGCTGGGTTTGGGACTGAAAGCTGAGAACTCTTCTCTCTCCCATGACACACCCTCCTACCTGGTCCATGCCTCCTACCAACTCTCTTTGGGCAGCTGGGGCCATCAAAGCCTAGGGCAGCTGGGTTATAATGGCCACCAATCTCCTCCGAATAATTGCCCATCCCATATAGGAGTCGACACTTTGCTATATCAAGTCGACACTTTGGAATGGTGGGAACAAACAGCGAAATGAATCAAAATAAGGACTAACCAGCAGATTGTCATGTTCAGAGAACAACTTCTCCTTCTGATTTTCTATGACATCAAGTCTGAACAAAGAGGAGAGGGCAAATCAATTAGGAAACTACAGCCATAAAGGAAAACAACACTTGTTTTATATACTATATGGCAAATAGTAGTGGATGGAACAAAAAACCAGAGCATAAGAATGTATTTGGTCAGCATAACTTTCTTGTGAGCATATTGCATGGATTTTGCAGGACCATTAAATGATCACAGCAAATGTGGCTGAGCAAACTTATTATTATAAAATCTTCCTGGAAATTCTCCTTAGAAAGATCCAAGGCTACTTTGATGCAAAAGTACAATTATGTTAGGAGATTCAAGTTAGTTCTCTTCAAAGCTAAAGAAATAGAATGTGGAGTAACTGCATAAAGTAAAAATAGAATTTGACTTGAAACTTAACTTACTTAAGAGACCATTCAAGATGATGGATTCTGTCTTCAATTGAATCACGCTCCATTCTAAGATGTCTAAGCTCCTGAAATAGATAGCACATAAAAAAAAGCCACGAGCATGTTGTTGACTATAGACTGCACATAAACTTGGCACTATCCGGATGTCCAAGTCTGAGAACAATAGCACATAATGGAAGGGATATGAACAAGCCGCTGATACTTTTTTGGTCAAGATATTTTCTACATACATAACATGTTGGGTCTAAAGTTGAGTATTTTTAAAGAACTCAAATATTTTGGCAAGCTGCTTCTGCTACAACATTGCTATGAAATGGAAATGCAAGAGGGGTTTACCTTCAGTATAACTGGGTCTTGAGTATTTTTAAATTTTATTTTATTTTTATTTTTAAAGAACTCAAGTTGAGTAGGTAAACCTCAAATATTTTGGCAAGCTGCTTCTGCTACAACATTGCTATGAAATGGAAATGCAAGAGGGGTTTACCTTCTATAATTAGTCCTAGAGAACAAATCTCAATAGAAAACAACCAAGAAAATTATTGATTCTAGGGAAGTGCTGATCATGCACAGGACTATGTGCAACTCAAAGCCTGAGTCCAGTTTATCATTTGTTACAAGCAACTGAGCATCATTCATACCTTCCGAATAGACTTTGATTCTGAGAGAAGCTTCACCTCTTGTTCTAGTTCTGGAATCACCAGCATAGTCCGCCAGCCTTTAGGCAATGGATGAAATATAGTGGACAAATGCAATAAGGAAAGGGAAGTGCCCCACAGGAAATATAGATAATTTGAAAAAACTACTGCAACAAGAAATAACTAGTAAAAAGTGTGCGACACACACACGCACTACGCGTTGATTTTTTTTTGTGTGCCTGTCACATTACATGCTTTACATTTTCATGCAGTCAATGCATGCATTTGGATGGATCACTGCGCTAGTTGCAGGTGGTTTGGACGCGCAAAAGGAGAGGGACGCCACCAGCAGCACATCAAGACCCATGACCGTAAAAACAAGTTTTACTATTTGTCTGTATCATATATTAGTACTGTATTCTTGTCGTATTATAGACCAAATCCTATTAACATTTGAGCCAACCACACTATCATCTCTCTTGGCTAGAGCATCGATGATGCAACGGCAAACAAGAAGTCGGCATCAGGAAGAGGTGCCCTCCGTAAGGGAAAAGGAAAGTGAGCTGAGAAGCAGGAGGAACTTCAGAAGAGCACCAAGGATCAATTCAGGTAAGCCACCCAGGATGCCAAATCCACCGTGCACCTCCTAATCTGCAAATCTGCAAATTAAACCGCGAGTCACCTGCAGCATACCTATACAGCAGCTTGAAGATGGTGCCACGGCAATCGCCGACGCTTCCTATGGATCTCATGTACAAGATCATTGTGCGCTCCGACAACGCCATGACCTCATCCGCTGCGCCGTTGGATCCAAGACCCTGCTCCATCGCATGCCCGATCCAGGATTTCATCACTGCACAGCGTAGGCCAACAGCGGATCCAACCCTGCCTCCTCATGGCTGTGTGTGACCTACTGGCGGACCACCTGCCACAACGAGAAGGAATGGTCACCCGCACCCACTCCATCGTCATCTAGCCACCCAGGTGCCTTCATCGCTTGGACACTAATCTGCACTGGGGGTCATCAGAACCAGCATTATCCCACCATGGCTTCCTCGTTCTCTTCCAAAATAAACTAGTAGCCTGAGGCATCGTTGTCCGCGACGGGATACTTGTCTGCAACACCATCACCAGACGTGTGACTTCGCTTCCTAGCAAGGGACAGCAAGGAATCAATATTGCAGGCATGTACAAGCCCACCTTGCTCTCTGTCAACGCTTTCGACCGTTCCTTCAATTTGCTTTTCTTGTACGCGCGATGGTCACTGGAGCCTGGTAACCCAGATTTTCTCGTCACAGGAAAATGAGTGGGGTGCTGCCCGTAGGACCCACATCCACATCCACCTCCTGCCTCCACTCTTTCAGCGCCTGAAGGAGATAGCGAGAACAACCCTATCTGTGGTAGGGCGCCGCGCTCAGCCGCTCACTGGCTCTGCTAAACCCAGCATGAGGGACCCTACTCTTTCATCGACAAAGACCCGATCATCCTTGCCCTAGAGACCAAATAAGCATGACTTCTTTTCCTTCATATTACATTACTTTATCTCTACTCTTACTTCATCTCTTTCTTGCTGTGCTTTTTTTAAGAAAAAGGAATAATTAGGACAATGCAAATTAAATTAAACTAAACACATAACGTCAGCTAACGTGAACACTTTACCATGCTTCCATCCCGTTGCAGCTCACGCTGGGTGTGCATGCTGTGGTGGTGGTGCCGCCTGCCGCAAACGACATGTGTTAAATCTCCCCTGTCTGCACAAGTTAAATGCCCTCCACGGCGGTATGCTCTCACTAGCCAGATCTCGGTCGACCGGTCGGTCCAACTCTCACCGTCTGCCGTTCTCGACCACCTCCCACACACAAACCATCGCAGCTAGCAGCTCCAACAACCTTCCTAGCCCTCTCGATCGGCGACGACATGAGCGTGGCTGGCCCGGTTGTTCCTCACCACCTGCCGACAGCAGCGACACGGATGACGACCCCGTGCTCCCCGGCTGGCGCCTAAAGTCGGTGCACAAGACCGACCTAGAGCCCGTCAGAGGCACGGGCCTCCTAAGGTTCGCGTGCGAACTGTGTCGGCTGGCCTTCACGTCGCAGGAGTCCATCAAGGCGCACCATGGCAACAGACCGGGCGTCTTCCTCACGATGCACATGGACATTGTCAAATTCAGGCATGCTACTTGCGAATTTATGGTGTTATGCTATTGAAACTCTGTGTGTGTGACACACGTTCACTTTTTGTGTTTGTGTCATGTTACATGCTTTACATGTTGTGCAATGGAGTCCATCTGTGCATTTGGAAGATCGGCGCAAAGCCTCATCCGTGCCGTTCTCGACCACCTCACCACGCACAAACCGTCGCAGCTAGCAGCTCCGATAGCCTTCCTAGCCCTCTCGATCGTCGACGACATGAGCGTGGCTGGCCCGGTCGTTCCTCACCACCCGCTGATAGCAACGACATGGATGACGACCCCGAGCTCCCCTGCTGACGCCTCAAGGCGGCGCACGAGACCGACCTAGAGCCTGTCAGAGGCCCGGGCCTCGTGAGATTTGCATGCGAGCTGTGTTGGCTGGCATTTGCGTCACAGGAGTCCATCAAGGCGTACCATGGCAACAGACCAGGCGTCTTCCTCACGATGCACCTGGACGTTGTCAAATTCAGGCGTGCTACTTGCAAATTTACGGTATGCTATTGAAACTCTGTGTGTGTCACACATGTGTGTCATGTTACATGCTTTACATGTTGTACAATGGAGTCCATCTGTGCATTTGGAAGGATCGGTCAAATCCTCATCCGTGCCATTCTCGAACACCTTGCCACGCACAAACCATCGCAGCTAGCAGCTCCGATAGCCTTCCTAGCCCTCTTGATCGGCGACGACATGAGCGTGGCTGGCCCGGTCGTTCCTCACCACCCACTAACAGCAGCGACACGGATGACGACCCCGTGCTCCCCGGCTGATGCCTCAAGTTGGCGCACGAGACCGAACTAGAGCCCATCAGAGGCCCAGGCTTCCTAAGGTTCACGTACGAACTGTGTCAGCTAGCGTTCGTGTCGTAGGAGCCCATCAAGGCGCACCATGGCAACAGACCGGGCGTCCTCCTCAATGCACGTAGACGTTGTCAAATTTGGGCATGCTACTTACGAATTTATGGTGTTATGCTATTGAAACTCTATGTGTGTGTAACACACCCCGGTGTTACGTTAGCCTAAACTTGCCATGTCATCATCATCATTGCATGAGCATTCATAATTAGAGAACACTAATGCAAATGACCAAAATGAGTTTATTTGATTCTAGGGTTGGTTGAGCTCTTTCATATCGTATGTGTACACCATTTCAATCTCATTCAAGTGCTTAATCAAGTTTGTAAAAGCAACCAACTAAAAGCAATCTTGATGCTTGCAAGTGTTTGGCTAACTCTGACTTACACCCTAACTAAGTTTTACAAGTCAAATGATGCAAAGCAAGAACAAAAATTGGAAATGGGATTCAAATGCCAACACCTTCCACATTTGGTTAAGTGTTGAAACTTGAATTTCATTTTCAATTTCTGGGAGCTAACCATAATTGATTTTCTAAATAAAAGTTGCTAACCAATGGCACCATTTCAAAGTATAAAGTTTGTACCTTGAAAGTATGCTATTGGTTGGGTTTGAAAAGTTCCCCAATATCATGAATTAATTGCCCAAAATTCCAATTTGAAATTCCTTTTCAAAAACCCTAAATTTCAAAGTGTTTTTGCCCCCTTTGCAATTTCATCTCAAAATATTCAAAAATTTGGGAAAACTCCAAAAATACAGTTTGTGCATCTCTTTGAGCTCTACAACTTTGGTATACAAAGTTTTTCAAGTTTTTGAATAAAATTTGAACTAATTTCAAAAGTTCTTCAAATTGGAAGTTATCCCCTTTTGAGTTTTAAACTTCAATTCAAAAAATTATTTGGTTTCATGAAAAACTCCCTAAATGAAAGTTATAGATCTTGAAAAATGGAACAACTTTTATTTTTGAAGATTTTCATCTTTTATTCAAAAATCAAAATTAATTTTGAAATCCTTAAAATTAAGGTTTTGCCCTCTTTTTGAATTTGAAATTCAAATTCAAAATCCATTTGAAATCTGACAAAACTTTCTAAATGAAAGTTGTAGAGCATGAAATTTGGAGCAATCTGTATTTTTGGAATTTTTGAACTTTTATTCAAAAGTTGAGAGTAATTTGAAAAAGAAGGAGATGAGTTGGCACTGTGCTACAGTAGCCGGGGGGGCACCTCACCCTTGAGCCCATGCCGGTCGGTGATCCGCCGTCGCCGTGGCCATTCTCGGCGATTCCCGGTTTTCACGCGTCTCCAACCACCTCACCGTCGTCGCGAAGCTCCCCGCCACCTTCCCAACTCGTCATGGTCCTAAAAAAGGGGAGCACCGGCCGCCACCACCCCGTTTTCCCTTTCCTGCTCCAACTCCGGCCGTCACCTTCGCCGGTGAAATTCCACGGTCACCACGCTATCGTTGTCCAATTGCCCTTGCCGCAACTTTGCAACATCCTTGCGCAGCCACTGAATCGGTTTGCGGCCGGTGGCGCCCCCCGAGAATCACTCGAGGCGGCGCTATCTTCCTCAACTCCGGCCGCCCGCCGTCCGCCCGAGGCATGCTCCATGCAGTCCGCTCACTGTTTCATGCTATTGAAAGCCCCTGCGTTGTGGTGAGCCATCCGAAACACCTTTATCCCTTTCCATGTCAATGTGTGTTGTGCACCATCTTACATGCATTTACCGCCATAGCAATGGAGTTGCTAGCGTCGGACACCGTTTTTGGTTGATCCGACCCCGGGGCGAGTCGTGGCGATTTAGAAGATGTGGTTGATCGCGTTGGTTTGGACACCACCGTCGCCACGCACAAACAACCGCCGCCGGTGATAGCCGACATGCGGGGTCCGCATGTCGGGCGAAGAAATGCGCGCGGCAGGCGCCCGGGCATTCTGGGCCGGCCAGGCCGCACAAGATAGCCAGGGAAAGGGAGAAAAGTGTTTTCTCTTTTTCTATTTTGATTTTTCTGAAACTGTTTTTTCATCTTTTTGCTATAAATTTGTTTGGGCAAATAAAAATGTGCAAAAATATGTTTTGTGATCCCCGAGTAATGCTCTACACCATAAAAATACTAACTTCAGTTTTCCTATAACTTTGGTTTGTAAATAAAATTGCTCTTGTAATTAATAAATGCCACTTCCATGATTTTTGATAATTAAAATATAACTCCAAAAATTATGAAATTTGTTTTGTGTGCTTATTAGATGATAATGATCTTAATTATGAAGTTTAATCCTGTTTTGATTAAGTTTTGTTTTATGCTTAATTAACCCTTTAATTAATTAATGTTTAATTAATTAATCATGTGATTAATTAGGGTTTAGTTAATCTCCAATTAGCAAGTTAATTAGTAGCTTTCAACGACTGTAAAAATGGTCAATAAATTAGTAACACCCTTAATCACTTTGTTAGTGTTGCTTGATTTTGGGATTGAGTGATGACCCTAGGTCATTAACCCTAATGACCTTCGGCATTTTATGTTGATTGCGTATCGTTAGTCCGTCGTCGTCGACGCTAGTCATACCTTCTTAGTGCAACTATACCGTGAAGGAAAGTTGTACTCAAGATCGGTTAACAATCGTTGCATCATTATCGCATGTCGTTATTCTTCGCATTGTAATCATGCATCTCAATCGTGTATTGTGTGCCGTCCGAAGAAGGTGTTCGGGTGTGAAGAGGTTGGGACCGATCTCGGTGAGTGGGTGACTGCTCCCTAACGTCGTCACGCCCCAAGGCAAGCCCCGGATGCATTCAAACCCGTCCTTGTATTTGAAAGTTTTTATGATTTCATGTGATGATATAATGCATTAGGTGTAGGAGTTGTGTGCTATCCTACTTTGATGCATTTACCGTACCTTGTTACATTACCCTGTACACTGTTTTGATTTCGAAATGCTTAGTTGCGCTTTTTAGCCTTACTACTAGTATAGGTTTTGATAAATTGTTTTCAAAAGGTGATAACAATACTCCCCGAGGGGAATTTATTTAAAACCCGATGTTGCTTGTTGTTTATCCTTGTTCGACGGGGTCAATGGTATACAACAAGAACATGATGATGAGTAACTTCGAGACGTCGGTGGAGTGACTTGCATCGGGAGGGGCTATTGCCCGGGTGTAGTGTCGTCCCACTTGTGTCGGTTAAGGACCGTCCGTCATTTGGGATCATGAGGTTATTGGATAGTACTAGTCGCATGCTAATGGCGGTAAGCTCCACTTGGACTATTCGTTACTAGAACGGATAGTAGCGTGTACCCATCCTACGATGCGCACCGCCCGAAGTGACCGAGCGGCCGTAGTGAGGTGGTGTCTTGTACACCCGTTCTAGTATGGAGAAATCTAAGCGTTGAGTTGATGTATGTAAGATGTTCGGTCCTGCATACATCGTGTGGCTAGGAAGCCCCATTGGGTATATAAAGCGATTCGAATCGCCGTGGTGCTCCACGATATGGGAGCCGTGATCCGAGTCCCGGCATCGTAGTAATAATGAAAGTTTGAGTATGAGAGTTTTGAATCCGGCATATGTTTGATAAGTGATTGTTAAAGTAAGGATTAGCTTAGTCTCTTTTCGCAAAAAGGGTGTCTTTTGATCTTGCTAAAGCCTCACCTTGATTCCTACTAGCCAAAGCATTCCCGAGTCTTCTCCCCGCTTTTTGGTCGGGTAAGTCTTCATGGAGTACTTTTTTTTGTACTCGGGGTTTGTTCAACCCCTTGCGGGTGAACCGCATGGACAAGAGTGCTACGGCCCTTGTTGCATGACGGTTGTCGAAGAAGTGCCCGATGAGGAGTGAATTGAGTGGCCTCGGGCGGGGGCACTTTGGTTGTGTGATATGTAATAAAGTTATATAATGATACTTCGCTGGTTTGTAATAATAACACTCTGGTTTGTATAAGTTTTGTAAAGGATTTGTAAATTAAGTTATTGTAAGTCTTCCGCTACTCTGGTATTTGTATATGAAAACTGTTGTAATACTGTGATATCTCTGTAAGTATCGATCCTGGAAGAAACGTGGTTTATCGGGGGTTCACCCGACGGAACATTCTAGGTTATGTGGTGCACAATTACGGCTGACAGAGGTCTTAAGGACAATGTCAAGTACTTGTGGGCCATATAATTTAGAAGGTTCTGCCACAGTGTGTGACACACGTTCACTTTTTGTGTTTGTGTTATGTTACATGCTTTACATGTGACATAGTGCAATGGCGTCCATCTGTGCATTCGCCAAGCCTCATCCGTGCCATTCTCGACCACCTCGCGCACAAACCATCGGAGCTAGCAGGTCCATTAGCCTTCCTAGCCCTCTCGATCGTCGACGACATGAGCGTGGCTGGCCCTGTCGTTCCGCAGCACCTGCCGACAGCAGCAAGGCGGACGACGACCCCGTGCTCCATTGCTGACACCTCAAGTCGGCACACGAGACCGACCTAGAGCTCGTTAGAGGCCCGGGCCTCCTGAGGTTCTCGTGCGAACCGTGCGACTGGCCTTCGCGTCGCAAGAGTCCACCAAGGCGCACCATAGCAACGGACCGAGCATCTTCCTCACGATGCACTTGGGCGTTGTCAAATTCGGGCATGCTACTTACGAATTTATGGTGTTATGCTATTGAAACTGTGTGTGTGACACACGTTCACTTTTTGTGTTTTTGTTATGTTACAAGCTTTACATGTGACATAATGCAATGGCATCCATCTATGCATTTGGATGGATCGACGCAAAGCCTCATCCGTACCATTCTAGACCACCTCGCCACACACAAACCGTCGCAGCTAGCAGCTCCGATAGCCTTCCTAGCCCTCTTGATCGGCAACGACATGAGCGTGGCTAGTTCGGTCGTTCCACGCCACCTGCCGACAGCTGCGACGCGGACGACGACCCCGTGTTTTGAGGCCGGCGCCTCAATTCGGTGCACGAGACCGACCTAGAGCCCGTCAAAGGCCCGGGCCTCCTGACGTTCGCATGCGAACCGTGTCGGCTAGCCTTCGCGTCGCAAGAGTCCATCAAGGCGCACGATGGCAATAGACCGGGCGTCTTCCTCACGATGCACCAAGACGTTGTCAAATTCAGGCATGCTACTTACAAACGTATGGTGTTATGCTATTGAAACTTTGTGTGACACACGTTTACTTTTTGTGTTTTTGTTATGTTACATGCTTTACATGTGTCATGGTGCAATGGTGTCCATCTGTGCATTTGGATGGATCAACGCAACATTTGGATGGATCGACGCAAAGCCTTATCCGTGCCGTTCTCGACCACCTCCCCACGCACAAACCGTCGCAGCTAGCAGCACCGACAGCCTTCCTAGCTCTCTCAATCGGCGACGAAATGAGCGTGGCTGGCCCGGTCATTCCGCACCAGCCGCCGAAAGCTGCGACGCGGACAACGACCCCGTGCTCCCTGGATGACTCCTCAAGTCGGCGCACGAGACCGACCTAGAGCCCGTCAGAGGCCCGAGCCTCCTGAGGTTCGTGTGTGAGCCGTGTCGCCTGGCCTTCCGGCCATCACAGGAAAATGTGTGGTGCTACCCATAGGATCCACATGCCCCTCCCGCCCCCAGTCTTTCAGCGCCTGGAGGCATTACTTCAAATTACATTACTTCTCTTCCTTCATCTCTTTCTTGATGTGCTTTTTTTAGAAAAAGAAATAATTAGGGCGATGCAAATTAAATTAAATTAACGCATAACGCCAGTTGACGTGAACACTTTACCTTGCTTCCAACCCATTGCAGCTCACGCTAGGTGTGCATGTTGTGGTGGTGGTGTCGCCTACCACGGCGACATGCGTTACATCTCTCCGTCTGCACAAGTTAAATACGCTAGCAGGCTTTGCCCTTCACGACGATGTGCTCTCTCTAGCCAGATCTCGGTCGATCGGTCGGTCCAACTCGCTCCGTCTGCTGTCCTTGATCACCTCACCACCCACAAACCGTAGCAACTAGCAGCTTCAAAAGCCATCAAAGCCCTCTCGATCGGCGACGACATTAGCATGGCTGGCCCGGTCGTTCCGCACCACCCGCCGACAACAGCGACGCGGACGACAACCCCGTGCTCCTCGGCTGACGCCTCAAGTCGACGCACGAGACACCTAGAGCCCGCCAGAGGCCCGAGCCTCCTAAGGTTCGCGTACGAACCGTGCCGACTGGTCTTCGCGTCGCAAGAGTCCATCAAGGCGCACCATGGCAACAAACCGGGCGTCTTCCTCACGATGCACCTAGACGTTGTCAAATTTAGGCATGCTACTTACAAATTTATGGTGTTTTGCTATTGAAACTCTCGTGTGTGACACACATTCACTTTTTGTGTTTGTGTTATGTTACATGCTTTACTTATGACATAGTGCAACGACGTCCATTTGTGCATTTGGATGGATCGTAGCAAAGCCTCATCCGTGCCATTCTCAACCACCTCACGAAGCACAAACCATCGCTAGCAGCTCTGTCAGCCTTCCTAGCCATCTCGATTGGCGACGACATGAGTGTGGCTAGCCGGGCTGTTCAGCACCACTCGCCAGCAACAGCAACGTGGACGAGGACCCCGCAATCCCCGACTGACACCTCAAGTCGGTGTACAAGACTGACCTAGAGCTTGGGGAAGTAGGGTGTCTCGACGGTGCTATCTGAAAGATTGCGATCGGTGAGTCAGGCAACATAGACGCTAGGCGCTAAGTAGAAAATGGGCGCTGGCAGCGTTGGAAGTGGCAAGAACCATGGTCCATCCATTAGGTAGGCTAAGATGTAGAGCTCCTCAATATTGTCGTGGGCAGGGAGGCTGGAGCCAGGCATCCACGGTGCGGGCGCCAAGACGGTAATTTTGATTCATGCTAACGCAGAAGCACCGGCCAGGGCTTGGGTGACTAGAAAGGATCTAGGTGATGGTGGCGGTGAGAGCCTCATTGTCTACGGGGAGGCTAGAGTTGTCGTTGCAGTTGAGGTTGAGCGAGGAAGAGCGCCATTGGTGCTTCCATCGTTTGGCTAGGGTTGGGACACAACCGACGTTCTTGTTGGCTAGAGGGAGACGATGTCATCGAGAACGCCCTCGGGGTTGATGCCCTTTCCTTGTCGTCATCTCCTAGCTTGACCTCTATACGGTGGTGCTTCTTGGTGACTCCAGAATCTATGCCCTCCAACCCCGAAAGGTTTTGGGTTGAGCACATCCGTCGTTGCCAAGGGTGGCAAGATGCTTTCCATCTCCGATTGCTGGTCGCCGGCGTCCAGTGCCTCCAATCTCTTTCTATTTCTAGCACGAAGAGTCGCTGCCTCCTCAGGCTTCATGGTCAGCAGCAAGCAGCGTTAGTGGAGCTATGGCTACTGAACGCTAAGAGAATGACTCAGCATCCCTGCCGCAATAGCACATATAGGTCAACTGCACAAGCTGCTGCACCGCTCTGCCTGTTGCTTAGACAGACTGCAGTGCCCTAACAGAGGCCACATGCATATTTTTCCTAGCCATGAAGCCTCAATACAATCATCCAATTCAGCCTCTCTTTATTCGTAACAACATCCATATATGTTGTATAAGTGAGTCTGATTATGTATGGGCTCTATGAACTTAATGAAATGGGGGCAGCATTAAAAGTTGTCTACACAATTAAAACTACGTTGCTTAATCACAAATTTATATCAGATCCCAGCACAATTAACGAATAGAGGATAAATAAAACATACCCAGAACTTTCTTGCTCCGCAGAATATCTCCATATATGTGATCACCAACATAGAGAATCTACAAAATTGTAAGTACATATTATGTTTGATTCATACGCTCAGGTACATTCAGTGTAGAGTATTGGATAGGCTTTAGTCCAATATCCAATGGGATTTTGGAACTTCTATATGGATCCAATAGCTTTGGATTCTGTAGGATAAAAAATATGGACAATTCAAATTACTTGGTAGCAAGAAACTAGTCATGATGGAGGTGGCGGAAATGGCGGTGACGCAGCCACGCAGGTCTTGCGGTCAGTTCTGCTAGAGTACTAGTCCTACGCCATGGCCTTGAGCAACACTATGCTGGCGGGAACAGCAATGGATGCACCACAAACCACTCGGCAGGAACCTGTTGGCTGGGTATGCCCACTCGAAGTTGGTCGAAACAGTGGTGAAGCACCTAGGCTCACTCACTAGGAGCTTAGGGTTGTTGCGGGCATGGGCAAAGGATATTGGACTAAAGCCATTGGATCCAATTGCCTCTAATTGGATTTGGATGTCTGTCAATTCACATGTCCAATTTAGTGCTAGTTAATCTCTACGTGTATAGCCCATACCTGTGAACTAGAAGCAACAGAAAGTAATCTGTGGAGATGACCAACATTGCCTCCCTGGAAAGAATATAGCAATAAATAGGATACAACAATGGTAGAAAGTTGTGTTTACGACATATATCAGGACAATAAGTACCTGGTAAACTTTCTGAACTGGTTTTGAGCGTTGATGACTTGATCTTGGGCTTCCGATCTTCATGAAGGATCGCATATATTAGTGAAAAACATAAGTCATGAAGATAGATTAGAATTGACAAATTTACTAGCCTGAATATCAGCATTCAGAAGTTTTCCAGAATCAGGCTCAACTTCAAAGAGGCCTGCACGGTTATCATCATGGAAGAAACTTGGCTTTGAACTGAAAGAAAAGTTCATTAAGGACTGGCTACTAAGTTGAGGGAGCTGATACTTTCACTAATAATAAATAACAACAAAAGACAAGACACTAACCTGCCTGTTATTACAATATCAAAATATCGAAGCCAGGTGTGGTTGAGACCAGAGCCTACATCTGAAGTGTATGGCCCACAAAGGTAGTTCATGACAACATCGGTGTAGTCCCACAAACTGCATGAATGAGTACTTGTCTAACAAGTAAATAGATTGTAACAAGAAGCTCAAAAACGTAGAATGCATCACGATAAAAGATCTTAGTTTTAACAGATGGATTTGTTTTAGGAGAAACTAGAAAGGACACATTACAGAAATATGTCATCACACAAGTCTCAAGAAGCCTAAAATTATAAAGGCTAAAGGCACCACTGGCCACATACCTATTCATCACAAAGAATCACACAAGCCTCAAGAAGCCTAAAATTATAAAGGCACCACCAGCCACATACCTATTAGTCACTAGGAATGTTGAGCGTCCAGATTTCCTGATCATTTCAAGCATTGGTACAATTGCCAAGTCCTCATTGATGTACCTGCAATATTCAAATTACACAAATTAGCAGGATTTTCGATAACATAATTATAAACAAGTACATAGCACTGTAAAAGTGGAAATGACATAATTAGCAGGTCCTCTAGGACATAAAAGTAGAAATAACACATGGATGCCAATTTGCATGTGGATCAAAATAAAAAACAAGGCAGACCTATAGCAAAAGTGAGTATGTCTTTATTAATAATATCTAGCACTTTGTGTCAATTAATTGGTATTAAATAGTTAACCATAAAATAGGAAACTGAGTTACCTGGCAGGATCCTTCGCAACCATGCGCTTTAAAGTTCCATCACGATGGCACAAGTCAACCGCAGACCTCACATCTCTGTACATAAGTGGATAGCTGTACCAACATAGTAACACAAGCTCAAAAAAACTCCAGTAAACTCCAGATGGAACAATGAACTAGAGAGCAACAAGTAAACAACAAATTTGTTTTCTCCTTGTAATAGTAAGGCTCTACTGTCCTGTTGCTAAAAAAAAGATAGCGCTCTCATTTACATGCTTATGCTTTTATTTATTGTGTAATGGTGTATAAGACACGGTCATGTGCAGACAGGTCTGATTTTGTTGGCCACACATGAGAACAAAAATGGAAAAGGTAACTGTGCCATCCATAACAGTGTTAGCATGCATCAAACGATTGCAGGCAACTTAATAATTTTAAATAATTAAATAATTACAACTGGAACTTACAAAAAGTCCTAGCATTTTTTGAACAATTCATTCATTGATGCAAATAAAGTTTGGTGGGACTACACCCACAAGGTGTGTGGATCTATGAGAAAAACCAGCACAAAAACCTCAAATTGTCCAAATTGTATGCAAGTACTACTGCAAAAAAAAAAGAAGTAAAATTCAACGAGTGGCCATAAAAACCTAAACTCAATTACCGTGATTGGTGTCAAAAGGACAAGGGATAGTATGCTATGGTTCAACACAGAAAGGATATCAACAAGGCATGCTATAATATGGTTTGACTCATTCAATCATCCCAACATATAGGTACCTTTGAACCTCACTTTTGGCAGAACAAAGGAACTGTAACCCAAACATGGATGTGGGTGTCAGAATCTAGCTCAAGTTTGGATGCCTGATTTGACAAAAAAGAATTGGCTACCACTGGAACTTGCAAAAAGTCCTGCCATTTTTATTGAACAATTCACTCATTGACAAAATTAAATTTTATGGGAACTATATGCATGAGACCTGTGGATTTTATGAGAACAACAAACACAACAACATCAAATTACCATTAATGGCGTCAAAAGTCAAGAGATAGTATGTCATGGTTCAGTACAGAAAGGATATCAACAAGGCATGTCATGATAATAAATAATATGCATTCAATCATCATCCCAACATCTACGTGCCCTTGAACCTATTTTAGGCGGGAACATAGGAACTGTGACTCGAACATAAACATGCTGTCAGAATCTAGACCAGGTGTGAATGTCTGATTTGACAAAGAATCGGCATGGGTGTCCAGAACTATACTGAGTTAATGAATATACAAGCATGGTCCAGCAATCAAAGGTCAAAGAGGTATTGACATGGATCAAAGCACATGTAGACTAGTAAATGTAATACTCATGATGAAAAACAAACCGACATGAAATGAACAAAAGGAAAACATGATTGCTTAGGCGATTCAAGATAGTAGATTTAAATTTATGAAGGAATAAGTAAATGAAAAAAATTTGGAGTATTGGGGTGACAGACAGTTGTGTAGTGTTGGCTACATATTGATTAATTACCAAAAATAAGAATGAAGAATCAATCAGAGTGGATATGTTCTTCAAAATGTAAAATAATTTCCAAATAATTTGTCTCAATCAACTCATATTTAAAATAATGTCCTAAAAGTTTTAAGCCCCATCAGTATGGTAAACATGTAAGATGGGAATAATCTTACTCAGTGCCTGCAGGTACTTTTCCAGGATTCTTGTCCATAAAATCAACAAGCTGAGCAAATAGATAAGCTTCACCCAGTGAGAAAAGCGTATCTATAAGGGCATAATCAGGTTCATCAAATGAATCTCTTATCAATGTGCTCCCATATGCAGCTTTTTTTTTTTTCTTTCGACAGTTCCTTAAAACCATGGTATGCAACTTTTACATACTTGTGTCGATCCATCTGATAATCCATCACCAAAATAGTTAAAAAGGTGTTAATTAGTTAAAAACCTTCCGTCCACAAAAAGTGTCAAACTATGGGATTTGTGCAAGTCAAACTAGCTTAACTTTGACCAAGTTTATAGTAACAGTAACAACATTTATGCCAACAACTAGGTTTACTACAGAAAATATTTCATAATTAATAAACTTAATGTTACTTATTTTGTATCATATATGTTAGTACTTTTTTCATAAAACTTTGGTCAAACTTCAAATCATTTGACCCCTCAAAAATGAGAATTGCATCCTTTTGTGGACAGAAGGAGTACAAGTATTTAAAGTCCACAAAAGTGCAATGAAAAAAATGGATCTATAAAACAAATTGAGAACAGGAGCAAATATTTCATTTAAATTTTACAATACAGATTGCATCAAAATTTATGATGAGGCCTAGACCTGTTTTTTTGCCATAACCATTAGAACTTTTCACATTGAAAACTAACACTTGATACTTCCAAAATGATGACGATGCTCAGTGAGCGATTAATATTAATATTTGAGAAACTGCAAATGCTAGCTCAAAAAGAGTGTTTATGGTTCAAACTATAATATATAATAAATAAGAATAGGTATAATACTTATACTTAACAAAAAATGCATCAATTAGTTTGACAAGACACCTCCTACTGATTCGCAATCATGCAACCACCAACATCACGTTTCAAATATGAATATGAAAAAATGTGGAGATCTGATTGTTGTAAAAAAAAATATTTTGGCTAGGCCCTTTGCTGATAATACAACAGAGCCTTTTGTTTCCAAGCAGGTTGGCCCTTCGTTGAAAACAAGATAATTTCTTTTATGTTTTGGACAGTTACAACAGAAAACTTCCAGCACCTTGTTCTCATTTTACTAAGTGGCAGTGTAATATTAATATATTATTTCCAAAAAATGAGTGGCAAATTTAAGAAACAATAACTGACCTTCAAGATATTTCCTCTCTTCTTATCAAGAACTAGTCCTCTAACCATATATTTCCAATCAAACTCCCAAGTCAGCAGCTGCATCATCAAAGAATAGTGAAATTGAATTCTGAACCTAAACAAACCAACATGGAATATGTTTTGTTGCTTTCGTAAAGATTCAGTACATAAAGGTGAATTCTGAAATTAAGGCAAATGCACTCCAATAGGAAATATTTCTGCTTAATAAGTGGATAGCAAATTCCATTCTCCAATGTGTTTGACGTTATGATTGCAACACTCAGTGAACCCCCAGAAAGATAGATAGCAATAACTCCAACAAGGAATTTAGTCAAGAACAGCACCAGCATTATGCAGCCAAACTCCATAAAAGTAAATACAGGTATAGTGTACTAATTCATCCTTGCTGTCATAACCAGAAGCCGATGTGCTTCCTTGCCATGGGTATAGAAATGCTACCACACACTATCAAATCACATGCTAAACTCAATAAGTAGAAGTCCAGCCTCTAAAAGCATAGTTTATGATAAACTAAAAGTACAAAATGAAGCATAAGGGCTACGCTAACATCCAAATGGTACAATCATAAACACAATGGAAAAAGTTAAAGCAACTATATGGAATTTATGTGCCATTAACTCTCTTGCATGCATTGAAAGGTCAATATACAAATAAATTCAAAACCAACATATCTAATATGAAATTAATCAATTTGGATATTTTATCTTGGTGTATTAAGCAAATTTGCATTCCTGAGCATTAACCTCTTCAGGGTAGCGCAGATCCTTCACAAGCTTCTCTATTGTACCATAGTAAGCAAGGGCCTCGAAGGTCTCAGGCTTGTACTGTGCCAGAGTGTAGTCCATGTCAAATCCCACTGCTGTGATGTTCCTCATGTTGAGTGACCTATTGCAGAATACCTCCTTCCCGACAGAAATGCTTCTCGGTTCTGCCGAAGGTGTTGACCATACTGCCCCAGTGGACGGTGCCTCCACCGAACCGCTGTCCATCCTTACAGCAGTGCAACCTGAGAGAGGACCAACACAACACATCTGTACTGTAAGAGCATGCAAGCTAATAAACTTAAAAATGCTAACCGTACTTCACGATCTGCGGAGAAGCACGCTGTTTCAATCAGGAATTATGTCAGAGCTGGTTAAAGCGTTAGATGATCAACGTATTACAAGGACATACGGGCAAAGTTGCAGCAGTAGAACGAATTAAGTCAGAGTTGGTTAAAACGTTAGATGATCAACGTATTACAAGGACATAACGGGCAAAGTTGCAGCAATAGAACAAGTAAAACCGAAATTCCTGCATCTCATGAGAATAAAACACACTTGACGCTGAACCACAAAACGATGATGCAAAATGCAGAATCCATCAAATTCCAACAAAAATCCAGTCTCGCATGCCATCACGACTCGCCAAACTGATCCGGATAACCCAATGGAAATCCACAAGCTCTGCTCGGGAAAGGAGTGGAGTCACGAAATCCCTTGCAAACAACCATCGAGGTCTGGGTGAAATCGGAGGTAGAAGACAGAACATCTCGGGCCAGCCAAACCAAACCGGTCAGATAGCACAGGACTCGCACGGCGCACAGAACAGCACGAGAAGAACGGGCAAAATTCTCATCCCACGGTGAAAACCTTCACGAATGCACAGAGGAAGCACGTCCGGACCTCTGGTGCCGGTGGCCGACGCGGCGGCGGTGGGCGAGCAGGACGAGGACGCGGACGCGAAGAAGAGGAGCAGCGGAGGCGAGAGGGGCGCGAGGTGGAGAGCGGCGGCGAGAGGCCTCCTGGAGAAGAGCATTATCGCTGGCTCCCAGCCCGGCGCGCTTTAAATAGACGATGAGGAGGAGCGCCGGATGCGACGAGGGAGAGAACACGGGGCGACGGAAGCGCGACCGTTGTCGAGCGGGGGAGGGAATAAATGCGGCGCTAGGTGGGAGGAGGATGGGAGGAGGAATCCCGATGGGGCCGGGTGGTGGACTGGTGGTGGTGCGCGTGAGGGACGGGAGGCCGGGCACCGCCGCGCGGCGGCGTCATCTCATCTCATCTCATCGCGCGCGCGGGCCTACGCCGGGCATTGGCCGACGAGCGGGCGGAGGCGCGGGCCGCGAGGGGGTGACGGGGCAAGTGGCGCGGGGATCGTGTGCGGATTCGGATGCGGATGCTGCGGAGCGGAACGGAGCTCGCGTGCGTTGGAAGCAGCAGCGGGGGCCGGGGCGCGGGCGGACGAGGGGAGGGCTCGGCTGGCTGGTGGTGGAGGAACTCGGAACTCCTGCTCGCTCTGGCTGGGGAGATGCGTTTGAGAGTTGGCGCTTGCCCCGCTGGCCGCTGGTAACGGATGATGACGCGGCCCCGCTTTCCCTCCCGCGGCTTGGCTCCGGCCACACGCGCCCGTACCAGCAGAGTAGTAGGGCAGGACTGCAGGAGCCAGGAGGGCATGCTGCTACCCATGGGTTTGACGATGGGTTCACGGAAATCGGCTAGAGGCTGGATTTTGCTAGGTGAATCTTTTAGCTAGATAGAAGAAATCTTGTTAAAATTAAAATAGAAAAATATGTAGTGGCATAGTATTAAGGTTAAGGTAGAGAGTTTATCTCTGTGAACAGCAAAAGAGACTGTGATAATCTCGCAGTATGATAGTTAAAGTGTTTGGCGAAGGCGCCATCAAAAATAGACAAGTAATTTTAAGCGAACATGTTAAAGACAAGAAAGTATGTCAACGACGAGGAGAAGGTGGCAGCACCATGCATATAATAATATAAAGAATTTTTGAACCAAGTTAAATAGGGTTAAATGTATGTTTTCATTGGCCATCTTAGGCTGGACAAAGAAGTATTCAAAAGTACCTTTAATACTTCTTTGTTTAGCCTAAGATGGCCCATGAAAACATACATTTAACCCTATTTAACTTGGTTCAAAAATTCTCTATCGATCCTCTCCTTTCTAGATCTAGATCCGCCACTGTTGTCTAACCTTGAACATGTGGAAGATGCCAAGATAAGAATAATCTTTGATGGTATTAATAAGGAAAATATATGTACGAACCAATGGGCGGGCAAAAGAAAACGCCAAAAACAATCAAGATGGAGATTCTATTTTAGTCTAGAAAGCAACTTAAATACATCTCATTTATGAATCTATATTCAATGGCACAGTTTGTTGTTGCCTTCAATTATTAGCTCGTTTTTGTCTACCGTCAACAAATATAAATAAAGCAACAACCAAGAGTGCAAAATCAATAAAAAGAAAAAAAGGCGAAGCATTTGTTTAATTAAGTTGTGATAATAGGATGAACAACTACTTTGCTTATAATGAATATCATCCTTCCCACTATAAAAAAACTGATTACTCTTGTAGTTTGCAGTTGATTTGAAAACAAGATTTTGTTTGTAGTACGTGATAGTAGAAAAGAAAGTTAGGTTGCCCATACTTCAAAATGCTGTGTACCTTTTACGTGGGCGAGTAGCAAAAATCAGTTGTTCTCTCTCAGCGGATAACGGGCGATAACATGGCACGCATCTTGGCCATGGATCTAATCCTTCCATGCCATCCTGGGCCCCGCAGGATTCCACGTTGGCAACCGATTCGATCGAGTTAGGATGGACAACAGCTCGGAGCGGAGGGTGGAGCGATCTTGACCTTTGGCATCTCCCTTTTCCCCAACTCTCCGTGTCTTCCCCCTTTTGGACCCATCAACAAACGTGCAGTCCACAGCTGTAGGCAAGGCAAGTAGCACGAAAGGCGGACGTACAGATCCCACGTTCCCATTCCGATCCGAAAAGAACATCAGCTAGCCAAGTGTGGAAGTGATATAACGCAGCAGTCAGTTTCGTTACGCCAAACTACACCAAATGATGTGTAAAGCGGTCGCTTTCCTATATCATGATGACAATGATGATGATAAGCTTTGCTTATTTACACGTCTATTTCGCATGGCCTGTTGTAGTTGTAGTTTTGTCAACGCCTCACGTTCGATCTTGTAGCTCGGCACACGGTATGAGGCACAAAGCCTGATTTTACTTGTAGCAACAAGCCAACAAGAGGCAAAAGTTAACAAGCTTATGGGGAAGCCAAGCAAGCCTACATGCTATAATGCTAGTGCTCCAGAGATCTGAATCTGATCCCAGAACTAGCTGTGTTGCGCTTTTTGTTTATGTATGCCGCCGGGATCGATCATGCATGACACGGCACAGGATTATACTAATCTATAAGCGTAAGCAATTACTATATTAGTTATTGTAATCTGATTGGAAGTTAGCCAGAATCTGATTCATGACGATAACAACACCAGAATTCGTGGAGGGAACCCACATTGTTCCGCTTCGTGGCCGTGGGCAGTGCCCAGTGGCACACCACGTTCATCTCGATCTACCGGTTTGTTCGAAATGAAAGATCGATGCTGCCATTTGTAAAATGTCGTCCACCACCATCATTTCAATGCAAAAGGGTAATGGATGCGATTCTAGCTAGCTTTTCAAGCCTAACAAGCAATAAGGTGGTGGCGTGTTAGGACACTTCCAACCTAGAAACCACATAGTTTCTATATTTTAGAGTGTCAACTAAGTATAAAAGATCGATGATATGGTACTGCAATTAAAAAAAGAGAAGAAAATAGTTTCTTAATAAACAAAGATATGATAGATAGATGAATAAGAAAGAAGCCAAGTAATTAGACAAAAGATCACTATACATAAAAACTGTGTATTGAGAACATAATTTCTATGTATAGTATCGAATTAAATAAACATAGAAGGTTTTTAACATTAGGAGCGTCCTTATGCGTGCGAGTGCAATATTAAAAAATGCCGCTACAAGTATATAGTAGCTAAAGGAAGCTAAAAAAGAACACCGTGCCATGCGGATGAGCGGTGCGATCCACGCATCAGCGTCTGGGCTGGTTGTTGGGGGTCGTGTCGTGGATCCTATGCACAAGGCACAAGGTGCACATAACCACGTACGTAGTATCATTCTTGCTTTGCATGCTTCTACCAACTGGACTAGCTAGTGGAGCGCCGTAGTGGCGAGTGTCGGGCTTGCATCTTCTCTTCCATGGATTCCGCGGTGTGCTCCGATTCGGCGTGCCGTCGGTGCGGCCGTCGTGAAGGCGGAATCGTCATATCACCCGTCCCTGCTACTGGAAGACGTATCGCTCAAAATACGTAACCTTCTCGGTAAGACGGGATGGTCCGTGTGGATTTCGACAGCTGGAGCCTGGGGACGCCCCCCGTAAAGTTTGGAGGCCCACGCGCAGAGAAAGCGCAATCCGAATCCCGCCCGCTGTGCCCCACGAGCGCCTAGAGATGCCAATGAGCGCCATCCACTCGCCCGCCGCGCCGCCGGCGAGGCCGCCTCTCCGGCGCAGCACGAAGGCAGCAGCAGGGTCTCCCCTCCGGAGACCCTCACAGCCGCAGCCGACGCCACCGGCGCCTCCGAGCATCGCCTCCCGCCGCGCCGCGCTCGTCGCACTCGTCCTGGCCGCGGCGACGCCGGCACGCCCCGACACCGCCGCCGCCTTCTCCCTCGGCATCCGTACGACCGCGTCCCTCGCCTCGCCTCTCCTACCAAACTTTCTCGGCTCTGCAGTGACTGACCGGGCCTCTCACTTGTCTTCTGCCATGTTCCTCTTCGTGGTGGCGCGCGCAGCTGGGCCCAAGGAGCTGCTGCGGGAGCAGAAGAAGAAGTCGGCGTCCTACCTCCTCGCGCCCATTGCCGCCTCCCGGGACACCCTCGTCAAATCCCACGCGCTTCTCGGTAATTCCATGTCCTCGGCAGCCCACAACCTTGCCTCGTCTGGTCGGATATATATATTCAGGAAATTCTTAGCAAACCGTGGCTGTGCAATGCAAATATGCAATGTAGCTTCGCCGAGTGCGTCTGCTGATGACGCCAAGGAGGTGAGGGGGCGAATCGGTGCGGCAGGGCGGGACTGCGTGCCGCGGCAGAGGAACTCGATTGTCGCGTTCCAGTCGCGGACGGGCGTTGAGGTTGGGGCTTTTGACTTTCACTTGCATGGTTATTGGCTAGTTTGTTTTTGGTGCTCCAGGTGTTTGATGGAATTACCCTGTAGGTGTGCACATTCAGCTTGATACTGAAGAACGCTGCGTCCCTGCTCGCCAATAAGGATCCCCTCAAGGTCGAAGCTGATGCTAGGCTTGGGGAGCTCATACAGTACGTGAGACTCACAGAATGCTGTTTATTGTATGGAGTAAACTTTGGCTCATTGACCTTGCCTTGTACAGATCATTCTCTGACCTGGGAACTCTGGCGGAGAACAGTAATTTTGAGCTTGGGGATGATAGGTGACTAATGCCAGCACACATGTTTTTCTTTATTTAAATCCTGGATCTGAGGAACATGTTCGACCTATTAATATTCTGGCCTCTTACTAGTAGCTATAGCAACTTGATGTTTCGTGTGTTAACATTATATGTGTATTTTTTTATTTATGTAATGTTGTCATATTTTTGTATCTTCTGTTAGGATATTTAAAATTTTGTATACAGACAGCCAATTCTTCCTATGTTGTTGATTTTGTAAATAAAGGAGTTCTGTATCTTATATCATCATCTAACCATAGGAGCTACTAAGAACAAACTGCTGCAGTATTGTTGGACCTCCCAGTCTGGGTTGACTTCTAACGTGAAATGAATAGATTTGTGCAAATTTTATTTTGAGTACTCTGTACCAGTTCAAATAAATAAGTATTGATTTTCTGTGATATTGTTTCAAAGTATATGAATTTAGTAAATGCTGGCATTGATCAATTTCAGTGTCTTGCAGAGAGAAGCTGAAGGATGGCTTGCTGAGCACTATTTCTGCCCTTGACAAATTTGAACAGAGTGTTAAAGACTGTTTAGGTGTTTAGACCTTTTTTGCCAGGTCGGATCACATTTTTTTTAAGTCTTTTTAATATGACATTGTTTTTATTTTCCTCCTATCTTTGAGGAAAGTTTTCATTTGCTTTAGCTCATTAGGGACTTCTGTTGTACAAATAATTTGTTCATTTGCTATTTTGATCTGATATGTGATATTTATGGTACAAAGAATGCTTGTCTGTAAAGAAAAACTAGAATTAAATTACCTGAACTCATAAGGATATTTGTTCAAAGCATAGTAGCTGTCAAAGCAGGTCCTGTACCAAACTTTGTTTCGGCTACTATTTTCAAGGTTCTCTCTGTTATTCTCCACAACTTATCATCTTGTTTAAGCATTATAAATTTGCACTGTTTATTTATCTATATACCTTCGGCTTCTACAGTAGTTTCTTTAAATCCTGCTACCCAGTAGGTTACACGGGACTAAAATATGGAGTGTTTTCTTTTCATTTTGGTCTTTATGTGCCATAATTTAATTATATGTCAATATGTTTGCATATTGATGGTTTGGGATAAATGTAATGCCTTGAAATTGAAATAAATGTGCGTAAAGTAGGCAGAATCTTAATAATATATCTTTCATGACAAGATTTGATGTATTATCTCAGATGAAAAAATATTGTACAAAAATCATATGAGGGTTTGAATGCTAATGAATTCTGCACGCCATCAGATGAAAAGAAAGAGGTAATTCAACTATTCCAAGTAATGATCCAGTGGACACATGATCTGGTCGTCTGGTGAGGCAGAGGCTTCCACAAAATACAGTCTGCAGCATGGCGTCCCATCTGGATTTTTTTCCATTGATCTGGGCAGTTTTCTCAGTTTATCAAATAGGTTCTCTGGGTGACTTAGCAACCCAAAATGTGCTTCCGGGTCTCCAATTTGTGTCAGTGTTACCTGGGAGAACCCAATAGAAGGCAGCAGGAGGTCAGGACTGTCATGGTAGAAATGGTACATCGTTGGAGAGAGCAATGTCGCGTTCTTGTTCATGAAATCAGCCAGGAGCACTGTGCTGGCTGAGGAGCGGCTAGCTGCAATGTTTCCGAGGACTTGCATTGCATCTGCATGGTGAAGGTAACATATGATGCCTTCAAGGACCCATATGGTGTTCCTTTCAGGAACATACCCACAGCTCTGCAGCTTTGTTATCCAGTCTCCATCTTGTATGTTGGCAGGAACCCTAATCAATGATTTTGCCATCACGGTGAGTTTCTGGTGATTTGTGGAATTGATTGCTTCGTGGAGAAGATCAGATTTCATTTCTAGGAGCTCCGGGAAATCAAGTTCAAATACCGTGCATTCCTTTAGGCAGCTCAGCCGATAGGCTCTTGCATCCATCCCTGAAAAAAAAAAAAAAAAGAGAGAACATTGTTTGGTTGTCAGAATAAGCCTTATTCTAGGTAAACTTATCTGCAGATGAAGATTCCTTTTTGTAAAACAGATTTTAACCAAGCTTGCTTCATGGACCACAGAATGTGGCATTCTTGCTCCAGCTTTGCACATTTGTTTCAAAACATTAGAAGTTCTAATGTATGATTTTCTAGAATTGTTGAACTTGAGGTTTAGGTGAGGGCATTATATCCAGTTGAAAATCCAAGATGTATCTCTTTGTTTTTGAAGAACCAGAATCCATTTATGCATTTGTTTTTTTTTATGCAAAGTGAGTGCACGCCTTGTTCTACCTGTTTCATTCAATTGCAGAGAATAAGATACCACAGGCTACAGGATCTGACACTATCTCACAAGCATTATAAAGTCCAAAGTTTTGCCATGCTCTAAAATTGTTCATGTATCCAAAGTTTGCTTTTGGGTTACCATTACTACATATGAAGGTGAAATTAGTTTTTGGCTGTTATGTATACTGTTGGCACTTGGCACCCTTATTAGCCGTAGGCCAAAAGTTTCCTGGTCTGCATCTTGCTAACTGCCAACCGATTAGACCCGGCTGAAGGGATCTAACAGAAGACACTAGTATCATCAAGGACATAAATATCAGTGCGTTGATGTTGATGTGCTCTTTTTTTTCTCTCTTTTTTGAACGAACGTTGATGTGCAGCTGTACCATGCATGCATTACTGGACATGCTTCCATCATAATGGGCAGCGCCAGGATAGCTTTCTTCTTGCTGTAATGTGGCCAGGTGTCTTCATTCAGAGCCACAATTGTTTCCTTTTGTTTCCTTTTCCATCTCACACACGAGACGATCGCCTCGTATGTATGTATACATGTTCTTTTCTTGAAACAGTTTGACAAGATACATAATCCTTTCCTTGGTGTCCAACAATGGGCTCTCAAGTTTGTCGCCACAGATAAAATGGACAGCGTGGATGATGGATGGCCAGCCAAGTTATTTACAAATGGGGAATATCCTGCTTGCAGATAATACTTTTTGTGGCCAACTAGGTGTAGGCGTGTAGTTCTCTCATCTATGGCTAATATTTGTTCAGTGTGATGCAAGTAAGTAAAATGTGATTCTCAATAGTGAGGTGGCTGTGGTGACGTCATCAATGTCAATCTGCCGGCGAAAGTCTCTCAAAAGCATGTGTTTGTAGGATGACTGTTTTTTAGCGTCTAAATGAATCTATAGTTGTTTCGAAGGGGGGGAAAAAATCCTTCTTGTGATTTTGGTGAGGCTGTCAAACAAAATCTCACACTCCTGCTTCGTGAAACAATGGATCCTTGTCATCAGCCATGTGTATAAGCTCACAAGAGAAGAATGCGTCGAATAGCATGCGGGTGTATATGTATACGGGTGATGCGTCGATCATGCACGGCAGGCACGCATGCATGCAAAGAACGGCGCTCCATCACGCAGGGCAGCGGGTAGTGTTGTGCGTATAATAGATACTACAAACCTGCACCAAGGATGACGACCTGCGGGTCGCCGCCGAGCGCGGCGACGGCGGCCTCGATGCGGGCGTCGAACCAGAGCGTCCTGACGGCGATCATGACGCCGTGCACCTCGCTGGCGCCGGCGCGCTCGTCGCGGCGCATCTTGTCGTGGAGCCCCCTGAGGTAGCGCTCGCCGGCCAGCACCCCGGCCGCCGGGTCGCGCACGGCGCGGCCCCCAGCGCGCGCGCCGCCGCCGTCTGGCACGCGCTCTGCAGCACGGGGCCCCACTCCGCCTCCACCCGCGCGTGCAGCGCCCGCACGCCCTCCGGCGCCAGCTGCGCCATCGCCGCCGCGAACTCGCCCTCGCCCTCGCCCCTCGCCTCCGCCGTCGTCGTCGTCCCTCCCCGCGTCGCCATTCGTGCACGGCACATCCACCTTCTGCTGCTCCTCCTCCTCCTCCTTTTCCTCTTTGTTCTCCTGCTTCGACGATGACATGGTCACCGATCGAGATTGGACAAGAGCGCGCGCGCGCGGCCACACAATGTGCAGCAGCTATATATGCTGGCTCAAAAGCTGCTCCAGTCCTGGGCGGCTGGGCAACCAAAAGCTACTGCCAGCGAGCTAGGTCACCACATTCTACCGTACCAGAGCGAGCGGGCATGGTGTCGTCAGTGTGTGATCTCCAAAAGACATGGCTATAGCTGCTGTTGCTGTACTGTACATGATGGTTGGTTTTGTATGGTGAGTGGGAAAGGCGCGCGGGAGCCCGGACCGAAGAGATAAGAAAAGAGGACCACACGTACGCGACCCTGGCCGGCACCGGCTCGCGCCGCGCTCGTGTGTGTTTGCGATGCGCCCGGGCACGGGTGGCGCGCGTTTTTCCGGCGCTTCGCTTCCGCGCGCCCCCGGGCCGATCGATCGGACTGTAGCGCGACGGCGACGGCGACGGGCGGCGGGCGATGTGCGTGGTTTGTGGTGTACGGAGTTCTACGTATTAATTAGTTGGCGCAGGGGAGGACCAGCATCAGACTGGAGCTGTCGTCGCGGACAAGCACGTGCGCCGCGCCCGTGCCGACGAGGTCGAGGTGCCTGCCGGGCCGGGACTTCCGATCCGTCAGCACCTCGAGCTAGCTATTGCGGGCCTGCGGCAGAGCTAGCTGGCCAGCTGGGACAGAGTATTTCAGCTCTGGGCTAGCGCAAATTCTATTGCGTGCCAAGATCTACTAATCCGTCTTCGGCGGATTGTGGACGATCGAACAGAAGCGTCCCAGAGATCCCCAACCCCCCACTCACACTCGCTGCTAGTTGTTGGTGGGCAGTCGTACTCACTCAGTGACTCGCCGACGCCACGCCGTGTCCCTGACGGAACAAACGGCACACATCCGTTCCCGCTATCTGATTACTCAACCAAACACAAACATATGGTGCTACGAATTTTTCCGTTTGGCACAACTCAACCTCACAGTTGAAATTGTTTTTGAAAAAAAAAAAAAAACTTTACAAACAGCCTTCTCGGTGAAGCTCTACTTGTTCCGTACATATGGGTCCTATCTTAACATTAGAAAGTAAACTAAACATTGTGGTTGTTCTTAAGGTTTAGGCTATAGGTGAGGCTTGTGGGAACGAACCCAGCCGGTATATTTAGGACGTTATGGTCCAATGGTGGACATTGATCCTATGATCCACATCACCATAGCTACATAACTGGTTTAGGTCATGTCTACAAGGCTTTTTGAATGATTTAAGCTTTGACATCACTTTTGTTCTAGGCGATCGGTGAAACCTTGCCAAATATGTCAACACATGAAACAACTATGATTGATACATTTATGAACAGTGGTTAGTATTCGCGAAGCCACCTAAAGTGATTTCTCCCACTCCTACAGTAAAGTCAATGGTTCTTGTTGCAGTTTCTTGTTGCGATACAAGGCATTAGTTCATTCATTGTGGGACATATTGTCGGGGGTGGGAACAAGAGGGCTAGGTGGATTATGAAGAGCTTGTCGATGAGCATAAGATTAAATAAAATTGAGCAATCAACTACGAGAGACTCATGGCTTAAATGTGGTCTGATTGCAAAAACATAGGAATTATTACTATAGCAAAAACTATGAAACTTGACTTTCAAATGTGATCTCATGTAAGAAACTTGACTTTGGAATGTGATCTCATATGCTATACTGTTGTTAAATGTACACTAAGATTTGTCCACAATAGGAGACATAAAACAGTTACCCCCTCCCTAATGAATCTCCGATGTACATGTACACTCTCATGCCCTTGAGAATAAAATCTACTTTGCTGAGTTTGTCCATATCTCGGTCCCATGTTTAAGATTCTTTGATAATGCATGAGTTTTACTTCCTCCACCTCAAAAAATGCAACCATAGATTTGGGATTACATTCGACCAAGTTATATCAATATTTATATTCCAGAGTAGGTTTAGTATGAAAGTATATTTCTATAATTAATCTAATAATAATCTTATTTGGCATCATAAATATAGTATTTTTCTTGTATAAATTTGGTCAATTTGCTTGATTTGTTTGATTTTTAGGAAATGAGATTGCAATTTTTTAAGACAGAGGCAGTACAGAATTGTGCCAAATTCCATATAAATTAGGTTACTATAAAAATCAAGAAATGAGAGAAAAACGGGGGCTAGTGAAAAAAAAGGGTGAACAAATCGACTGGTAACACTGTAACAGCAAACATTAACCGGCTTGTTCTGGTCCGCCGTCCTACTCCCAACTGCCGCTGCCACGCTCTGCTCTGCTGCTTCTCTTCTCCCAGCCTCCACGGCTCCGCCTCCACCCTCCAGAGTCCACGCCACCCACTCGCACCGACAGCCTCGCCCCACCAACCCACCGGCTCACTGCCCGCCGCCGCATGACGGTGGCCCGCGGTCCGCCCGGCCGCCCCTTTTCCGGGCTCCTGGGCTGCTGGCGCCGCCGCCCGGCGCTGGGCTTCGGCGCTAAGGTCGGCATCGCCATCGCGCTTGGCCTCTCCTTCGCCATCATCTGGACCACGGTCTCCCCGACTTCCTCCTCTCAGCAGATCTCTACCGAGCGTTCCTCCTTCGCAGCCGAAGTTGCCGCACCGCCAACCGCCTCCCACAATCGCCCCGCCGCCGCCGGTGGCGGGCATGCTCACCGGAAGCCTCGCCCCGTCCCGCACGGCCACAAGAAGCGCCACCCTGTTCCGTCCGGATCCCATTCCCATCCCCACCGCTCCAATGCGACCGCCTCGCCGGATGCCACCGCTGCTAAGGACGATCACTCCGAGCCGGCTCCGGTAACCGACCCGGAGCCAAAGGAGAAGGAACCGGAGCAGGAGCAGGAGCAGGAACAGGACCCAGATATGGATATGGAGCCGGAACAGGAAGCGGAGCTGCCGATGCCCGAGCAGGGCGGGGACAATTCGGGGAAGGCCCCTGCGGAGGAGGAGGAGGAGAAGCCGCCGCAGCTGGAATTGGATGACGAGCCCAGTGAGGGTGACGGCGAGGAGGATGATCCCGAGGCGGCGAAGAGGAAGGCTCCAAGTAAGAAGAGGAAGCTCCCGCCTTTGTTCAGCCCGGGCGCGCATTACCACTGGAAGCTTTGTGGCGCCAAGAGCGGCTACCACTATATCCCTTGTGTGGATTTCGATGGGGATGGGAGCCAGAGGCACCATGAGCGCAGCTGCCCAAGGTCTCCTGTGACGTGTTTGGTATCACTGCCCAAGGAGTATAAACAGCCTGCTCCATGGCCCGAGAGGAAGGACAAGGTCAGGACTTTACGGTAATTCATGTTTTAATAAAATGACTTGACCATAATCGGACATGAATAATTTGATTTGATTTATTGCTGATTGTTCTTGTGGTGAATCTTAATCTTCAAGGTTTGGTATGAGAATGTTGGGCATCCTAGGTTGTCAAATTATGTTAAGGGCCACAACTGGCTGAACCACAGCGGCGAGTACTTGATGTTCCCACCAGATGAATGGGAGTTCAAAGGTAGCGCAAGGCATTATGTTGAATCAATTGATGAGGTAATTGTCAAATATTCACATTTGGATAAGACATGGTCTACTTGTATTCAGAAAGAACCAAAGAGCATTTAAATAATTTATGCACAATGTCTGCTAGATTGCGTAATTAAGTTGGACTTATCTTTAGCCATGGTATGAGATTAGAAACGAGAACATGAGAGTAGAAACTAGAACATGAAAATATTTGCACAACTGAACATAGTAAAGCTCTTCTTGGATTGCCCATGCCACTTGCCACATGGTATGTGATTGATGGCTAGTTGTGACAGATGGTCTACCTCAGAAAATCATGCTCAATTCCCTCCTAATTTTTCTCTATTGATACATGCTGATTCCTGGATATGGTGATTTCTATAAGGTGGTGACTATATTTAGCAAAGTCAATACTGCATTCAGCGCACTAGTGAAAATTGTTCTGAACATCAAAGTTTAGTTCTCCTATATAAAACAGCAAAGTCACAGTGAACTTAATGGACATCAGCAAAAAATTTGGATAGAATTTTGTTTGTATTTTGAGCTAAACATGTGTTTAGTTTCAGTAATCATTCAGGCATATTATACTAGCATTACACAATCTTCATATTTCTTTGTTTGTCATTCAGATGGCTCCTGACATTGACTGGGGTAAAAATATACGCATAATATTGGATGTTGGATGCAAAAGCGCTGGCTTTGGTATTGCTCTATTCGAGAAAGATGTGATAACATTATCTTTAGGCCTTACGAATGACCAAACAGACCTTGCGCAAGTTGCCCTTGAACGTGGCATCCCTGCAACAGTTGGCAGTCTGGGATCACGAAGATTACCCTTCCCTAGTGGTGCATTTGATGCTATTCACTGTGGTGATTGCAATATACCATGGCATTCTAATGGTACATATGTTTTGCTTCATTCCTTTCTTTACATCATAATTCAAGTATCTATTCACATGTTGAATGACATTGTGTATTCTATGGTTTAGGTGGAAAACTTCTTCTAGAGATAAATAGAATTCTTCGTCCAGGAGGCTACTTCATCATATCAAGCAAAAGTGCTGACCTGGAGAGCGAAGAAGGTATGATAGAATAACACAAGTATTTACGCCATTGTAAATTATAGTAAGTGGTAGTTCTTGTGCTATTCTGAATTATAAACTGCATCCAAGAAACCCTTATAAAGTGGTTCATGTTTCTTTCTGCCTATTGACGTTCCCCGTTTCCTTTTCAGGAATATCAGCTTCAATGACTGCGCTTTGTTGGAATGCAATAGCTTACAATAGTGATGATGTCACTGAGGCTGGTGTAAAGATATTTCAGCGACCAGCCTCAAATGAGGTATATGATCTGAGAGCAAAAAAAGATCCTCCATTTTGCAAGGAAGAGCAGAACAAAGCTAGTGCATGGTGAGTTGGATCATGTATACTTGGGCTACACCAATATGCTGGGTCTAGGCTTACTACAATGTTTCCCCAGATAATTCACTTTTGCTTCATGCACCAATAAGTTGACCTTGCCTTTTTAGGTATACTCATATCAAACATTGCCTGCACAAAGCACCTGTTGGTATTGAAGAAAGAGGCAGTGAATGGCCTGAGGAGTGGCCCAAGAGGCTCGAGAGTTTCCCTGAGTGGCTTGGGGACACACAAACAAGGGTGGCTTCTGATCATAACCATTGGAAAGCTGTTGTTGAGAAATCTTACCTGGATGGATTGGGCATTGACTGGTCAAATATCCGTAATGTAATGGATATGAGGGCTCTATATGGAGGGTATAATAAATCTCCTTTTCTAATTCTGAATACTAAATAGGATTTATCTCAAAAACCAGCATTGTACTTTATAATATGTATTTTTTTAAATGTTAAAATAAATGTATTGAAACAGCTTATGATTGTTTTCTTGCAGATTTGCAGCCGCACTGGCATCTAAAAAGGTTTGGGTCATGAATGTTGTTCCTGTGCATGCTGCAGACACCCTACCCATAATCTATGAGCGTGGCCTGATCGGGGTGTATCATGATTGGTGTGAACCATTTAGTACATATCCAAGGTCCTATGATCTTTTACATGCTGACCATTTATTCTCACGTCTGAAGATCAGGTATGGCATTGAAAAGACTAGCCTTGTTCAAATTTCATATAATTTGCTGTGGTTTCACACTCAAAATAGGGATTCATTGTCTTGTTCTGGTATTATGTTTTTTTTTCTGAATCACATTTTTTTTCTTGGAACATAAAACATCTAGTTTACAATAATTGTTAAGTACCCAACTAAGTCACATCTGGGGATGAGGTTTATTTTTTGTTACCAGAAGAAAACAAAAGGCCATTGTACTATAATCAAGTGCAACTCTTAATATGCCCTTTCTTGTGTTGTAGATGTAAGCAACCTGTCTCAATTGTTGTTGAGATGGACCGGATTTTGAGGCCTGGAGGTTGGGCTATCATCCGTGATAAACTCGAGATCCTTGACCCATTGGAGACAATCTTGAAATCATTGCATTGGGAAATTGTGATGACCTTCAGAAAGGACAAGGAGGGTATCATGTCTGTAAAGAAAACAACATGGCGTCCATAAGCTGACCTCAGATTCACAAGGCTCCAGCATACAAATTTTTGCACTATACTGCTTTCGATTTCCCCGGGTTGTGTGATACCATCATTTTGTGAATCTGGGGTAGATGTACAATATTTGTTCATTCATTAGTCGTTACTCATCACAATATGCTCACTGCATCTCTGTCGGGTAGTTTGAGCCCAGTCGATGGTTGGTTGTGGCTGGCGTTACATTGATCAGTTCTTTTGAGTCAGCAGCATCCTGGACGACCAGCTCTAGGTTCAGAGAAAAGGACATTTAGATTCCATGAACAGGGTTGTATGAGATACAATGCTTGTTGTTGTTGTTGTTTGAAAATGTAACAAGATGTAAAGATCGCCACTGAATTAACTGCTTGGTGGTGTTGTAAGTTGCAACAATCTATACAGATTCAAGTATTCAACAAATGGACTTTCTCTGTGTGAATTGTGTGCAAACAGCAAAAGAGTTTCCAATGTGTGTTTTGCTCTCGTTTGAGCCGTTGTAAACTTCTGATCTTAAATTTGTACCAGATAAACTAAGTATTGTACCACATGAACCTTCGGAAATGCGCATGACACGATCATTTGGATGCATGGTGATATTCAGTGGTCAGATTAAATCCTGGTTGTACAGGACTCAGGGCGACTGATAGGGAACACTAGGTCCTAATGATCCGGTTATTGGGATCACAGATTATCACTTTAGCTCAAATAGCGTTTGCACAGTAGTTCCGCACAAGGCACACAATCAAACACCCCCAAGCTTGAATTGGCACGATTACCGCAATATCAGTTTGGGGACAAGCATGAAAGCGGCCCAGCCCACCAAGGCCCAAAGCTAAGCTTCCAAGTTCCAAAACCCCCAAAACCCAAAGGCCCGAACCGGTCCGACCTCTCGCACGCACAACCGCCGCGATGCCTCCGTTCCCGGCGGCGACCACCGCCTCCACCACCTCCCACCTCGCCCTCCTCGTGCTCCTCTCCTCTTCCTCCCTCTTCTTCCTCTACAAATCCCTCCGCCTCCGCCGCAAACCCTCACCGCCCCCCGCCCGCACTGCCAGTCCTACCCTTCTCTACGCCTCTGCCACCGGCACCTCCAAAACCCTCGCTAAGCGTCTCTCCGCCCGACTGACCGCCGATGCCGGCTTCCCCGTCCGCGCCACCGACGCTGCCACCTTCGACCCCGACGACCTTCCCTCCGTACCGATCCTCCTGCTCGTCATCCCCACCCACGACGGCGGTGCGCCGCCCCCTTCTGCGGCCTTCCTTTCGCGCTGGCTTGAGGAGTCCGCCGCGGACTTCCGCGCGGGGGCGCTACTCCTCTCCGGTCTCCGCTTCTCCATTTTCGGGGTTGGGTCCCGGGCCTATGGGGAGACCTTCAACGCCGCCGCGAGGAGCTTCTCGCGCTGGTTGCGCGCGCTCGGTGCTGTTGAAGTGGTCTCTCTCGGGGAGGGCGATATGGATGGCGGGGATCTCGAAGCGGTGTTCGAGGAGTGGAGCAGGAGGGTGCTGAGGGTGGTGAAGGGTGAGGAGGTTGGTAATGGGGCTAATGAAAAAAGCAATGGTCTTGGTGAGTTGGAGTTGGAAGGGGAGGATTGGGATGATGACGATGAGGAGGAGATGGTGGATGGGGAGGTTGACATGGAAGATATTGCTGGGAAAGCACCAGCAAGGAGGAAGAATGGGAATTTGGAGGGTGTCCCGGCTAATGGAGTGCAGAACGGTGTAAAGGACATGGTCACACCTATCATTAGGACGAGTTTGGAGAAGCAAGTGAGCATTTCTTACATTTTGTTATGCATGGTCTATATTGCACATTTGTAGTTGGACCGCAGGAGCTGTAGTCCACTTGAAAGTTGATATCTCCACCATATGTTGGAATGCTACTGGAGCTTTGAACAATCTATATGTAGTTATGTGCCTGGCATATCACACAACTTTTTTCATTTGTGATCCATATGCAGCTATGTTCCTGGGATGGATCACATAAAATTTAGGGATTGGAGCAATTTAATTTTTAGCAAGTTTAAGGATCGATGAAAATTGTTAATAACAACCATAACTGCAGAAGTAGTTCACTTTAGGAGTTCCATCCGACTATCTTACTACCATTAATGGAGAGAATGTTTTCTGTAAAGTAGTTAGTTGTCATTAGTATGATGGTATTGGAAAAGTAGGTAATTGACATTATTTTGATGCTTCTGATTAAACCTGTAGTCCTTTAGGATAATTCATAGTGATGCAGGCTTTTGTTGGTGAACACTGTGGTTGCTGTTGTGCAATTGTGTCTTCCTTACATGATGTGGGAGGCATACTTTGTGAATATTTAGTATTTAATTATTATCTTCAGTGCTTCTTATTTTATGATTTATGTGTCCATTCTACACTTTTACTATATTTTTGTACTGTAATAATCTATCTTCTCTGTGTGTGGCAGGGTTACAAAATTATCGGTTCTCATAGTGGAGTGAAGATTTGTAGATGGACTAAGTCGCAGCTGCGAGGCCGTGGAGGGTGTTATAAGCACTCCTTTTATGGCATAGAAAGTCACAGGTGAAACCTTTTGCAGTTTTGATTATGCAACAGGATTTTGCAGTGCTAGTAGATGGGGTGGCTCCACTTTGCAATTACTCCTGTTATTGATCTCAGTTCGTTAATATTTGTTACTTAGGTATTGTATTTTGTGAAAACACATGATTCTGTGTGGTTGGCAGCCTTGACTGTTGCTTTCTGCTCATAACTTTATATGATCATTTGGCAGATGCATGGAAGCAACTCCAAGTTTGGCTTGTGCAAATAAATGTGTATTTTGTTGGAGACATCACACAAATCCTGTTGGAAAGAGTTGGAAATGGAAGATGGATGACCCTCTTGACATTGTGAATGCTGCAATTGACCAGCATACTAAGATGGTTAAGCAAATGAAAGGCGTACCAGGTGTGTAGATTCTCCTATTATGTGTTAATACATGAGTCATGAGTGATCGCTTGCAATACACTGCGTATCATACTGGCCTGCCCAAATAATAAGTCCAGGGCAGGTTGGACCATGATCATTCCAAGTACCTGTAGTTTTTCTGCATTAACATGAAGCAGCTTACAGGAGATTATAGGAATCATAATGCCAAGCCTTTTACTATTGTTATTATTATTTTAGCTTGGCAACAATTATGTTTTACATCAACCAACCTAGGCATTGCTGTTTTTGACATGGATATGGTTCAGTTCCAGAATGATCTCCATATCATGTGATTGCACTATAGTGTTTATTAGCTAAGAATGCTGCTTCATGCATTTTCAGGAGTAAAGCCAGAAAAACTTGAAGAGGGTCTGTCACCTAGACATTGTGCGTTATCTCTGGTTGGTGAACCAATAATGTACCCTGAGATAAATGCTCTTGTGGATGAGCTACACCGAAGACACATATCTACGTTTCTGGTTACAAATGCTCAATTTCCTGAAAAGATTAAGGCATTGAAACCAATCACTCAGGTTATATGCTCAACCGACTGAATGACTGCACTAAGCACTAGATCTTTGTATCCCAATTCTCAAAATGCAACAACTTCTGAAGAATACTGACAATATCAATCTGTTTGCAGTTGTATGTGAGTGTGGATGCAGCTACAAAGGAGAGTTTGAAGGCTGTTGATAGGCCACTATTTTCAGACTTCTGGGAGCGTTTCCTGGTATATATCTGGAAGATTTCAAAATTCAAATGTTTCCTGTCACTGTGAGATATACCAATACTAACTGTATTTATGTTTGTCTCTGCTTTGGCACCTCACTAGGATTCACTCAAGTCCCTGCATGAAAAAGATCAAAGAACAGTTTACCGACTTACACTGGTTAAAGGTTGGAATGCAGAAGAGATAGATGCATATGCGAAACTGTTAGATCTTGGCCAGCCAGATTTCATTGAAATCAAGGGTGTAACATACTGTGGCTCGTAAGTGCCATTTTATTTTCTTGCATGCAGATTATGGCTTGGCCTTTTGGGTTGCTGGTTTGCTCATGCTACATGGTTATGATGATGCATACAGGTCAGCGACTTCAAAGTTGACAATGGAAAATGTACCTTGGCACTCTGATGTCAAGGAATTCTCCGAGGCTTTGGCATCAAAAAGCAATGGTGTATACGAAGTAGCATGTGAGCATGCTCATTCATGCTGCGTCCTACTTGCAAAGGTAGATAAGTTCAAGATCAATGGAAAATGGCATACCTGGATAGATTATGACCGTTTCCATGAACTGGTGAGCTTCCTGAACAACTAGATTATGGCTACAGTGAAGCAGATAATCCCCTCTCTGACTTGGATATTCATTTGTCAATACAGGTGACATCCGGAAAGCCTTTCAGGAGCCGAGATTACATGGCCATGACGCCCTCATGGGCTGTCTATGGTGCAGAGGAAGGTGGATTCGATCCAGATCAATCTCGTTTCAAGAAGGAAAGGCGCCATGGAACTGCTGCGCTCAAAAGTTGATCTTCTTGAGAAGACATGACCTGCTACTTGTGAACACTGATCTATATGTTACTGCTTTCTAGAGGCTGAAATTTTGGAAGCAAGTAGTTTTGAAATGTTGGCCTCCAAACAATATATTTTCTGTTTGTCGTTTGTATCAGTTTTTGAAAATTCATGTTTTGATAGTTATTATTGGAACATGCCTTTTCTTCTCCTGATGTAGTGACGGGGCCAGCTTAGGACAGGTTCTAGAGACCTGCGAAGAAAATGTGTAACAACTATGCACCCTCTTCGTCTCAAAAGAGTGTTAGTCTAACTATAATCAGATGAAGGTGTATAACTGTATATGATAGTCTCTGGCGTCTTATGGTCACGCGGGGTGTTAGCGGATTGTTAATGCAGACGATTTTTAATCGAGGGCTAGGACTAGGATTCGTACAATCTCTTTACTAGCGTGCTCAGCCTTTCAGACTGCTGAAGGGCTGAGCATGCCTAATAAAGAGGTTGTAACAATTTGCCTCTAACGCCTAATAAGGCTTTGTTTGGCTGTACCTAAATACACTCCAATCCCTACGGTTTTAAGGGGATTGAGGTGTATTTTAAACTAAAATACACTTCAATCCCCTCAAAACCGTAGGGATGAAAAAGAGGTTGTAACAACAAGGCCAAAAAAGGCCTAATAACGCCTCTAACGCCCCGCGTGATCATATCTTCCCTAAATTTAAAATGGCAGAAAACAACAAATGCACACAGCATTAAAAAAGCGGAAAACAACCAATGCACACAGCGTAATTTTTCTTTTTGGTAGCACGGCCAGCTTTGAGATGGCTCGTTTATAAATTATTATTGATATTTTTTCCTTTTAAAATAAAAATAAGCTAAATTTTGAATGACTTCTGATTCAGCTTTGTCTTGTTAAGTTCGGTTTAAAATTAGCTCTCTACTGTACGTCTCGGCAATTATATATTAAAATATATAAATATTTATACTAAGTAATTAGTATCAAAGATGTTTAAGTCTAGTTTTTTTAACAAATTTATTTCGATAAAAAACCGTTTTTCTACAAAAAAGTTGAAAAAGTTTGTGCAGACTGGGACGGAGGGGCCGTCTCCCAACGAAGGATCGCAAACCAGTGTGCAGACAGTGACGCATATCGGCAGTGCAGCAGTGGCGTTATCCACACTGCCTGCATTCAGCATTGCTGTGTCCCAACAAGATACGTTACTGTATAAGAAATGCAGTCAGCATTCACAGCTTGATTGAAGCCCAAGCTTAATACTTCGCAGCTCTCTATGGAGAAACCCGAACGGAGCAAAATTCCAAACAGTAGTACTCTTCTGGTAGTCCAATGTCCCAGGCTCCCAGCAAGGATACATACACCAAGGTGGTGTTTGGTTAAAGTCTGGCAACGGCAACAGTAATCAAAACCGTGCAAAGAGATAACAGGGCGTAAAGGGAACCGCTCGGAAGGGTCCGCGAGCGATGTTCTATACGGTTGGAATGATTTACCGCGTAACAGATTACGCGCTGCACAATCCAAACAGAAAACAATGCTATCCGTTTACACCGTAACGATTGACGGGCTCAAAGCGACAAAACAAACAGCCTAAGATCCTTTCAATCCAATGGGGAACGCATAAAAATTACCACAGCCAGTCGGCACCGACCATACCGAGCTAAACAACGATAAAATGCACCAGTTCCATTGGATGCGATAAAGCAATCAGGATAAGAAAATTAGGCGACCGTATGGATAGGACTCAAGGAAACAAAGGACCAACCATCATAGCCTCAGGCCTGTGGGTGAAGAGAGCAACATTTTTTTGAGATACGATAACAATGTCATTGGTTTTGTATCAAGAACAAAAACATCCAGAGTACAAGACAAGGGTTTTTTTTTAACTACTTAATCCTCGATAGTTGCACAAAAAATGGGTTGGTAGGGAAAATTGCAAAAGCGCCCAAGCACTTAAGTCTCCTGGAAATTCTAAGTCTAATTGGAAATTTTAGAACACCCGGTACACCTTTCCCATGGTGCTCTTCAGGTACAGGCATCTCACCTGCAAAAACACAAGACGAAAGTTAACACAGTGGCTAATCATGCAATAGTACATATAAGCATGAATTCTATACAGCTGCGAGGAATATTGAGAGGCATACATTCTGCCAATTCTTTTTCAAGAGTGACACGAGGAAGTTGACACTCATTTGCACATTCTGGAAGATTTGCTTCTCCTCCATGCCGCAGTTGCCAACAGCAACACCCATGCAAAGCACCTTCTTTAGCTGAAACTTAACTGTAGCCTTTGTCTCATTGACCTTGGACTCGAGGGATTCCTGATGTGTCACCAAGGTAGGGAATTTTCCTGCAGTAAAACACAATTTGAAAGATGAGTACAGGTCCTTCGCAGAAGTTTAAGGAAATCATCAACTTATACACAGCCAACATTGCAGCTCACAAGTAATTATAACAATGGCCTTCAAGATGACATTATTAAATCAATAACAAAAAACTAGCTCATCACTCATCAGAACTGTTGGTTGCTTCCATGAAAAAAGAACAACATAAATGACTAGGTCTACAAACAATGTACAAACATGGAGTTTGATGATCACCATGCTTTATACAACCCAAAACCACCGTGGCCTACTCCAAAATAGCATACCCTATAATCAACAACTATTCTCTTAAAGAAAATTAGATTACACTCCACAAGAACAAAAATAGTGTGCACCCTCTCCTCACAAGATATACTAATATGAGCAGAGTCTGATTAACAAAAATAAAAAAAAAAAATTATTAAGAAATCTAGGAAAAAGTAGGGACCATGATCAAAAAACATTTTTGCCACCAATTGAACACAAGTAAATGCACAAACGTTAAGCTCAATTAAAAAACTAGTAACATAACAACAGACTATATAGACCCAACAGACAGAAAAGGAAGATGTCCTTGCCTGCCTTGTTAAGACCAGGACCAAGAAGACGAGGAATTTGCTTAATGATAGCTTCAGACGCAAGGAAAGCATGGTATTTCTTTGCCAGCTTCTTGACTAGCTTCTTGTTTTTGTTCATCTTCTTGAGGGCTTCCACATCCATACTGTCTAGACCTATTCTCTCAGCCTACATACAGCATAGTACCAACATTAGAACAGATATATCAGAACAAAGCCAAACAAGACATTACCAATGGACTTGTCTGAAAGGACACTTGTATGGTTCTATTGAGCAGTTGAGCAGTTCAAAACTTGTTGATGCCATGGCAAGTATTATACTATATATAAGCTTATACTATGCTGATTGCTGAATATCAAGCGTTTTAGCAGTACAGGGCAATATTGCATATAAGCAGAAAGATAAGCCACAAATGTCGATTGATTTGCCAAATAGTTTGATCAAACAACAGCCCCTCACCGAAGAACTTTATATATTTCATTAGTCATTAGAAGAGCAATCAACTGAATTCCTGAGTACAAGTAATTTTACACACACAAAAAAAAAAAACATGGGACGCAATAGCATAATATACCTCCTCAACGTGCTGAGCATCACCAAGCATGCAAACCTTCATCTTAGGGCGAGGGATGTGAGGCAGCTTAACAGAACCACTGAAACGCTTGTCCTTTTGAGGGTCATAGTTCTTCAGTCCAATCTGCAGCTCAATGGTTTCCACAAACTTGCGCTGCTTCTCACGGGAATCATTGGTAATTGAGGCAATCGCCTCCCTCAGAGCATCACTCTGCAGCTTACTGAAACATGGAAAGACGAGGCGGTTAATTGCATGACGCATTAAGGCACTCAGAGCATCAATTGCACGATGCATTAAGGCACCCAGTGCATCACGTTAGCTATTCGCATGTTCAACAGAGAAAGCACAAAGCATCCACAGCGAGACAGAAGCGGAGCACGGTGGTACCTCATGGCGCTGGCGCCGGAACTGCGAGCAACGTTCCTGAGAAGAAACAAGCAAGAGCACGGGGTGAGGTTAAAGGAACAACTGCAATGGTGTGGTAACTTGGCAATGGCGGACCCAGCAAACCATGTACACCCGATACTTTTGCATACACATAAATATACCAGTTCCGGATACAAGGTTTGACACAAATTGGACAATACAGGGTTGCTGATACAGGATTCAAAAAACTAGAATATACAGTTAAATTACGCATCAGTTAAACTTAAACACATTGTCATCAGTTCAAAAGAACATGGCAAATTGACAACGCAGTACCAGATGGGCACCTAGACAGTTCTGAGAGGATGCGCATGGAACAAATTCAGATCTCCTGAATCCTGACTGACTGCTACAGAATTCAAACCTTGTGACTCGCGGCGGGGGATTGAAGCTCACCTTGAGAGACTAAAGTGCAGACGACTCGGCGGTGTAGCTGGGGTCGGGAGAGGAGAGCGGCCGAGCAGCAAGCGGCGGCGGCGTGCGAGGGAGCGTGGCCTACTGCTGCTGGGAACTGAATACCAGGGGCTAGGGTTTTACCGTGGGCTGGGCCGCCGGCTGTGGCTATTTCCTGGGCCCAGCGTACTTCAAAGGATGAAGATCCTGGGCCTGGCCATATCCGGGAGCCCACTCGAGGGCTCGAGGCCTCCAGCCGGTCCAGCCCTTCCAGTGGGGGGCACTGTGGGGAGACGCGACCGAGATCCCCAAACCGAAAAAAAAAAAAGAAATAGCATCTGCAGACAGACCGTCGTGGCCGGCCGCCGGCGACGCATATCGGCAGTGCCGCGGTGGCGTTCTCCACACTGCCGCTTTCCACGACGCCCTCGCTTTCCGTCTCGAACTCGCTGGCGACACTGCGGCCACTGCTATCTTCCACGCCCGCTGTTGCTGTCCTGCTTCCTCGCTCCAACGGTATCAACACTCGAAGATCTGAATTCTGAGTCAAGAACGGCCAGCAACGGCCGGCCGCCATCGCATCGCTCTCTCTGCGACGTGGTGGGCTGTTCCCACCCCTTATCTAGGTGCCGAGGCTTCTCTTCGCCGGCGACGAGCACCCACCAGGCCACCAGGTATTCCCACCCCTTATCTCCCCTGCCTGCTGTGCGAAACTGAGCTCCCAAATTGTAACTTAGACCTATTTCCCTATGTGATGCTGCACTGTTCATATTTAAAATTCGCCACTTATCATTGAATTTCGCAAAGCACAGATCCAGAGTCGAGTTTATGGTAAACGGTCACTCTGTTCGATCCCATGAAGTTGTGGCTTAGTACTGATAGCACAGAACCACATATTATGTTGATGCTGCTGAGTGACTTAGATCTGTTCATGACTCATCATTGTGCCTATTCCTTGTAATGCTCTAGGTGCCAGTGTTTATGGTTCCTCTCCAGCAGTGTATCCTTTTCAAAGGTCTATATACATTTTGCCCAGCTTAAATCAATCTAGAGTACCGTGTGCAACAAAACCCACCAGCAGCAGCATGAACATAATTAAGCTGTGTAAGTTATGAATAGTAATCGTATCAGCTATTTTTTGTTTGTCATCCTTTTTTTTTTTTGTTTATGACAGGAAAGCACCTCATTCCCAAATGAAGCACATATTCAAGATTGCTGCAGTACTGGTAGCAATCTCAGCTATCTGGATTGCTCTACTTGAATCCTCAACTGTTCCTCGAAGTTATACTTGGCTGGTCAGTGTCATTGATTTTTTGCTAGCAAATGTCTTTAAAAAATAGTGAAAGGCGATTACTAGTTTGTTTTAAATTTGGCTGTTCCTGTTTCAGCTTCCCATCTACTTGGTAGTGGCTCTTGGATGTTACGGCCTTTTTATGGTTGGATTTGGACTTATGTTCTTCCCAACTTGCCCTCAAGAAGCTGTACTGTTGCAACAGGTTAGCTATTTTAGTCCTAGGTACTAAATTTCTTTTCTTAATCTATCCATGACTAAACTGAGGAACGTTGGAAACTTCTTGAACTGTCTTTGCATACATCTCATGGATCTTCATACAGATCATGACAGAGAATTCCATGCTAAATGATATTCTTTTTTTTTTGGCTGTATGATCATACCTCGGTTTATTTTACTTGTCTGAGATTGATGTATTATGCAGGATATTGTGGAGGCAAAGGAATTCTTAGCAAAGAAGGGTGTTGATGTGGGCTCTGAGTGAGATCAATTTTAAGTGGTTGACAGCCATGACAGTCTTGAAGGATCTCCATTCTGTTCCTTGGAATAGGTTGCTTTTTTGGATACTGTAGATAGGAAACATATCGTTTCACTATGTTCATCTATTACTAACACAGTTTTAGTGAGTTGGCATGTTATGGTTATGCTTTTGTCAATGATGGGGCTCACATTGACTTGCTGGTGCTTTTTAAATTTGAAAAGTGAACTTTTCTAGGAATATTTGGTTTCTATCTCAATTTCTCGTCAGTGGACCCTTTACCTATTCTGCTGTTCAGTACATCACCTTATGCCTTATTACGTTGCTTGTACTCGCAATTCCCTTTGAGGATTCAGTTTTTGAAATTTTGTGCAGAATTTCCAAAGTTTCTCCCGATCGATATGGTATGTTACAAGTTACATTTAGCAGATATTCTGATCTGTTTAATGCCATATTGCTAACAGTGTGCTCATTGAGATCAGGATGTTAGGTGGTAAACATACTTGCTTAAATAATCAAAGGTTTCCCACCCTTGGAAAGCTAGATAGAATCCTGATGACTAAGAGCTGGTAAGATTTATATCCTAGGGTGATGTGCTGTAAAATGCCAATGCAAATTCTGACCACAATCCCTTGATTTTAATTACTGCAACATCATAGAGGGTGATAGTAACCTTTGCAGTATGCAGCCCCTAGACATCTTTACTTTTGTTTTGAGCTTGCCTAAGCATGCTGATTTTTTACCCCTAGCAGAAGATATTTGGACAAAACCATGTTATGCTAGATCTGTTTCGGTCTTTCGGACAAGATCCAAAAGAAATTGAAGCTCTTTAAGCAGTATTCTAAGGGTGCGGTTTTAGTCCACAGGTTGAAATTCGGAAACAAAAAGCAAAAGTTACTCTGATATCATCAAACTTATAGAGGAAGGTGTGCTATCACAACTCAACTCACAAGATCAATTCTATAAAAAGTCAGCTAAACAAGCTGAACTGTTGAATATACTGGAAAATGGAGAACTACATTGGCTAAAGAGATCTCATGAAACATGGCTTCTCAAAGGGCAATAACGCATAATATTTTCATAGGGTTGCAAATGGTAGAAAAAAAGGAGTAATACAAAATAATACAATTTTCAACATTCATGATACGGAAAACATCATAGAGGGTGATAGTAACCTTTTGCAGTATGCTACTAATTATTACGAGGTCTTGTTTGGTCCAGCACCTAGAAATATTTTTCCTAACGATCCTAATCTGTGAAGTGGTTCTAAGAATTGATTAAAATGACAATGATATCCTTTGCAAACATCTTTCTGAAAATGAGATTAAAGATGTTCTGCTTGACAGCATTACTATTGAGTTTTATCAGGCCTGCTGGAACATCATTGAGGCGGCCATTGCCTATTATTTCAGGACTTCCATAATTTTTTATTAGATGTAAGCAGAACTATCACACTCTTTTAAAGTGGTTGATGCTGATACAATTAAAATTGGTGCAACTGGATTAGTAAAGCTGTCAAAGGGGGTTGGTAGTTGGTACTGTAAGTAGTGAAGCTTAATGACCAAATCAGTCCATGGACCCTTATCCAGTTATCCCCAATTTTGTTTAACCTTACTGCTGATTGCTTGTCTAGAATGGTTGAACATGCTTTGAGTAACGTTTTGCTTATCTAGAATGATCACCTGACGAGTGATGATGAAGGGCTTACCTATAAACATTTCTAGAAAGCTGAGATTCCATACAAGATTAAAATCTTGTGGTTACTGGAAAGGAAATATGTCTTAACAAAAGTCTATGCTGATTGCTGAAGCGCAAGTGGAGAGGTAAAGTGGGGTTGAGCACCACAGAAACCAGCTTGGGTGCATGCGATAGACCGAACAATATTGATAATTATTGGCTTTGGATCAAACATTGGCTTCTTGGTAACAGAAATTCACTCTTTTGCCTTTAGAACTGTTTGCTGGGCAATCTAGAAAGCTCGAAACAATGCTTGTTTTTGGGAAAAAAAAGGAAATCATCTTTATGCTTGTGCAGTTGTGCATTTACGCACTATTGTGCAGGGCTCAACAGTTGGGAGATGCAACTATGCAAGGGAAAATGATGGGGCGTCAAGAAAGCTTGAAGGGCGCTCTCTGCATCTTCATGAGCAATATTTACGTTTTACGATATCATTGTTACATTGCGTTTACAAAACAATGAATGAATGAACCAGGGTACACTGCACGTACACATGTAACCCATGTTCTATGCACGTATGTTTTTGAGAATTAAAGGGTCTCGCAGATTGTAAGGCTGCCCCGCGCCATTTGTATCTGAACTTGTTGCCGCTGATCTTCAGTCGACCTTCAGTTAATAAACTTTTAAAAAATGAAGGAAAAGGATTCTAGAACAGGTTTCCTACCAGTAATCTTTACACGAGCAGTACCCATCTCTGAAATGATGAAATCTCGTTGCATCTCGCACTATGATCTCCCTATCCACGATTTTGGAGATGAACTTGATAGCCGTGTGGCAGTCATTGCACACCCGCAGGTTTTTCATGATCCGCAGTGTTGTCTTTTCTGGCGTGCTGATGAGACCGAACGCAATGGCAAGCTTCTCGCTGTGGCGGCTCAGCAACTCTTCCTTCAATTCGTCATCAACATCGTGCAGAACAGAGTTCAGGTCGGGGACAAATCCTGCCTTTTGATCTCCTCCCACATTTCAGCAGCCTTCTTGTAGATTGCATCCCTCTGTGGATGTAGGACGTCGTCTGCTCCAAAGACGTGAACCTTGCTTTGTACATGAGTCCAGCTGAAACCAGTCTCCTTCTTCACTGCTTTGTCCTTCCCCAGCTTCCAGATCCTTGCTGCATCATTCCACCTCCCACAGGCAGAATAGACGTTGGCAAGGGCAGAGTAGGCGCCACTGTTGTCAGGATCAATCGACAGCAACTTCTCTGCTGCGAGTTCTGCTAAATCTGCATTCTTACGCACTCTGCAAGCTGCAAGGAGTGAACCCCAGACTACTGTATCTGGTGCAACAGGCATCCGTTGGATGAATTCGTGAGCTTCAGTGAGCAGGCCTGCACGGGCAAGCAGGTCAACCATGCACGCGTAATGGCTCATTTCTGGTACAATGCCATGCTCATTCTGCATCTGCTCGTAGTACCTCTTCCCTTTGTCTATAAAACCAGCATGTGTGCAAGCTGAAAACACGCCGATGTATGTTATACGGTCTGGTTTCACACCGACACAAAGCATTTCTTCAAAAAGGACAATGGCTTGTTCTCCCAAACCATGCTGTGCCAGAGCCACAATCATTGATGTCCATGTAATTGTTTCCCTTGCGCCAGCAAATCCGATCAAATACCCTTCTGGCCAGTGGCACACTGCCTGACCTTGCGTACACTGTGATAATGGCATTGCTGACAGAAACAGATTGCTCCTGCAATGACCTGATAGCCTTGCAGTGGATCTGCTTTCCATAATCAAGATATGCCAAGCTTGCACAGGCACTGAGAACAGCAGCAAGTGTATGGCTGTTTGGTTCTGGACCACTTTTGATCATTGACCTGAAGAGCTCCATGGCTTCATCATTTTGACCATTCTGCTGATAGCCAACAATCATAGCAGTCCAGGCAATGACATCTCGATTGTTCATAACATCGAATATTTCCCTTGCCTGCTTTGTGTCCCCGAGCTTGACATAGCCTTCCAGGAGAGCCGTGAAGGAGATAACATTCAGATCAGCAACCACTGCCTGGTCCATGATCTTCCTTGCAGTCTCCATACTTCCAGATTTTGCATACATTGAGATGAGAGCATTCATAAGCTGACTGCTGTTCGGCATTCCAGTTCTCAGGATATAAGAGTGGATCTGCTTTCCCATCTTCAGCATGCGAAGGTTAGCGCAAGCTGTTAGGACACTGGTTACCGTGAATGCATCTGGCTCCATCGAAGAAGCAGTCAGCATTCGTGAGAAGAACTTCAATGCCATGTCATCAAGCCCATTCTGGTTATACCCTGCTATGATGGCATTCCAAGAGACAATGCTTCGTTCTTCCATGTTCTCGAACATGGACACAGCAAGATCCATCCTCCCCTGGTGGGTGTACAGCGACACCATGGAATTCCAGCTTGACTCGCTCCGCACCTTCATCCTCTCAAACACAGCCCTTGCTGTCTCAGCATCCCCACACTTGCCATACATGTTGAGCACCGAGTTAGCCACGGGCACGCAGCTGCTCAGCCCCAGCTTGACGACAAAGGAGTGGACCTTCCTCCCAACACTGCGGGCCTGTGTGGCAGCGCATGATGAAAGCACGTTCGTGAGCGTGAACTGCGACGGCGCAAGCCCTTCACCGACCATGTCCAGGAACGTCTTCACAGCCTCCCAGAATCGGCCGGCGCGGTTGAGCCCGACGACCATGATGGTCCAGGACACGTCGTCCCGCTCGGGCATTTCGGCGAACACGACGCGGGCGTCAGCGAGGCGGCCGGACTTGGCGTACATCGACAGCAGCGAGTTCCACGTGAACGCGTTCCGCCGCGCGCACGGTATGTCGTCGAACAGGCGCCGCGCCTCGTGGAAGCACCCACGACTCACGCCCGCGCTGGCGTAGTAGGAGAGGAGGTTGTTGCAGAGGTAGGCGCTGACGAGGAGGCCCGCCTTGACGGCGTGCGCGTGGATGGCGCGGCCTGCGGACGGGTTGACCGCATTCTGGCAGAGCTGCAGGAGCCGCGCGTAGTGGTCTGTGGCCGCGGTGGCCGCGGCCGCTTCCATGGCTACCGGCCGCGCCGCCGCGGCGCCGGCTTGCCATTGCGGCATTTCGCATGGCCTGGGATTGGGAAGAGCTTCGTTGTGGATCCGGCGGAACGCTACCGCGTTAGGGCTTAAAGTCCATGGGCCTCCAAAATCTAGACTGGTTGACTCATTTGGAAAAGCGTTAATGGGCCGGAACATGGACTTTAAGCCCATTCTTTTTTTTTTGCGATTCGACTTTAAGCCCACTCAGGAAAGTGCCGCAATGATTGAGACCCGACTGAGAACATTTTTTCCTCGCCTAGTCGTCGACTCGTCTTCTCTTCTCCTCTTCCATTCCACTCCATTCCATTCCTCAGCTCTGCCCTCTGGCCTCTGCTGTCTGCTCCCCCAAATCAACTCCCTGCCGCTGGCGCCGGATCCAAGAGGAGGAGGAGGAAGATGACTGTGGGCATGATCAACGCAAACCCGGTGGTGCACGAGCGGCCGGAGCGCGCCGCGCACCCCCACGCCGCCGACGCGCTCGACCGGCTCGACGTCTTTGGTAGAGCACTTTCAGTCCTCTCCTCGCGAGTCCATCTCGCTCGGTTCCTTCTCTTTCGCTCTTGCTTAGCTGATGGATGTGTGCTCTTTTGCCTCAGATACGGTGCGGGACATCAAGGACCCGGAGCACCCATACTCCCTGGAGCAGCTCAGCGTGCTGTCGGAGGAGTCCGTCTCCGTTGACGAGAAGCTCGGACGCATCCAGTACGTATGCTGTATACTGTCTTCATATCCTCCACGTCATTCTTTCCCTTTGTACTATTCTAAATAATATGTTGTTGGGGAATGAGCTCTGGTGTGACTAGGGTATGCCGGTATGGTATCACATTAGGGGTTATATTGTATCCTGTGTGGCGATTAGGGGTTGAGCATAAGGAGATCATCTCACATTTGTGATATACTTCATTTAGATTTCTATGGATTTTCAGAATCCTTGTGGGTTTCTGGTTGGATTGTGGAACACGTGCACAATCATAGCTTGCTGGATCTGGAAAAATTGCTTCTTCAGAGAAATATGACTGGGCACCTAGATGTATGCTTTCTTCATGCTCCTTGTCCTTGTTCATATTGGAGTGTGAATGTACTGTCAGTCGAGCAGGTTATGTGGGGATTGCCTATGCCTTCTAGTGGTTATATGAGAAGGTATGTAGTCCTAAGCTGTTTTGCCTGTTTATTTTAGCATTTTTTATATGACAGGTGGGATAGGGAAAGGGAACAGATGAACTACTAGGGTTAAATGAGGTTTGAAGAATGGATGCCTAGGATGCAATATTACTCTTTGGAGGGTGGGATATCATTTCCCTATCCTAGTATCCAAAAGCCGTCTCATGGGATGCACACTCTCAGGGTGTGAGGTTGCATTTGCTTACTTTGTACAATCATGTTTTGTCCGTCCAGGTCCAGAGGTTTATGCATGCTTTTGCCAGTTTCCCTGACCATGCTCTCAGCTGATCATATTCATTCATAGATGCACACTCTCATGTGAGGTTGCATTTGTTTACTTTGGAGAATCATGTGTTAAACCCCAAAAAAAGGCAAAAGAAAAATGCTGAACTGATTCTGACTGTAGAAACACCGAGAACCACTAGACATCTAGCTTCCCTTTGCTGTGGTTCCTTAAATGTTGCAATTTCCTGCAGGATAACCTTCACTCCAACTGTGCAGCACTGCAGTATGGCCACAGTCATTGGTCTGTGCCTCCGACTTAAGTTGATGCAGAACTTCCCTCCACATTTCAAGGTGCTTATATTTGCTGTATTTCTGAAATTCTTGTTATGACGACCAGTTTAGATGCATTATATTCAGGGTATGCCATTTTGGAACTTTGGTTATATGAGGTGATTAATTCAGTTGGCTTCTGTCATTGTGTTATAAAGTACTCAATTGGACTGGTGGGATTTGAGCTGATTGTTAACACCACTCATCAAGAATTTAAACCTTAAGCATATTTAAAATTACATGAACTTTGGGTGGACCAGAACAAGAGAACCAAGTAAAGACTGATGTATAACATTAATGGGACAATTTCATTAACCTACTTACCATCAGGAGCCTAAATCTGTCCTTTTTAGATTCAAAGTTTGGAAGTTTGGACAATTGCATGGTTAACAACAAACACTATTTATTTTGATCTGATTTAGGATGGAGATTTGCAAGATTTTCTATGGTTACTTTTCTTAAGTACATTGTTAATATATGAGGTAGCTATGCTGCAATTGAGCTTCAAGTTGTTCTTTGTATTTTATCAACATTCCCTGTTGACCTTCTATATTAGATATAACAAGCTGGATTACGGAACATTAATTCTAACACACAGACAATGAGATTTGAATACGAAGTATACTAGGTGAATACCCCATGCGTTGCCGCGGGAATTTGAGGAAATTAGTTTCTTGTGAATACCCCGCGCGTTGCCGTGGGAATATGAGGAAATTAATTTCTTCAAAACTTTAGGATGAGTGAAATGAACTTGAAAGTATTACCCAATATTATTATTATGTTAGCAGTGCAAATTACGTGTAGGTTGAGAGCAAGGGAAAAATTAGCATGTATACAAATGTTGTATTTGCTCAAAGGAATGAGTCTCCATGGAAGAGAAATCTTTACTAAAATAGAAGAGCCCTCTTCGATGAAATTTCATGAAGGTGTTTTATTGTCTCTTTTGATGTGGTAAACCATGACATTTTGATGATCATCCTGAGGAAAGAGTGATGCAAAGGTTGATATGGTTCCGTAACATCCTGGAGTTACCATTGTTGTTAGCTGAAAATATGGAAATGTATAAGAAAACAGAATCATAGATGTTGATATATAAGATAACTGTGCATGCTCAGAAAATAAAGTAGTACCTTGTATGATTTTGCACCAAGGAAGAGTCTGTTGCTTGGTTGGTTATGGCCCATTTATTTTGGGAGAAGAATAGAAGAGTCCTCTTCGATGGTGGGAGAGAAAATTGTGGGCATATATATAGCAAATGCAGGTGGAGGGTCCAGATGTAGTTGTGGAAGAGGAATACAGGGTTAAAAATTGGAAGAGAAATACTTCTTTGCACACAATGAATCTTAATTGCTAATGGGGTTTATCTTTATAAGAGTTTAAGATTTAAGATAGGTGCAGCCTCTTCTTGAGAGTATTGGTTGTTACAGAATATAGCGGACCTCACTTCGCAACTTTTCATGATACTGGTTTACTGGAATTGTTATACCACCACTGATTCAGCATGCATTTGCACGATTATTCCTAATTTATTGTTAATTCAGTCATCAAGCATATATGCAATCCTTTATCTTTCCACTAATTGGTAGGTTGACATCAAAGTTGCTCCAGGATCTCTTGCTAATGAAGAATCAGGTGTGTACGCTGACAAGTTTCTAAGGCTAATATCTAAGAAGTAATATTATGTGGCCAGTCACTTATCGCAAGCCCACATAAACATATAATATTGTTTTATTTTTCATAAATCTGCTTTTGATATATCAAATGATAGCTGCTCTTTGTTCCTATTCTTGGAAGCCAAACTAAGCATTAATTTGTAGGCATATTTGAAAGAATATAGATGGTACCTTTAAGAGATGATATGTCACCAACATGTGATTTGTAGATTCTTAAGGTACCAGGTTATCGAAGTACCAGATTGATTTGAGTAAAATCATAGCATGCCTGTGCATATTTTTCTTTTTGTCTACACAAGAATATATTGCTGAATATTTTCTAAGCATGTTACATTCTACTTCCACGAGACTTCCACAGAATATCAACAGCATAGAATACAATTGCAACTATGGCATTTTAAATTGTCATGTGACTTTGGATGAAATGACAGTAAACAAGCAACTGAACGACAAGGAGAGAGTTGCAGCAGCCTTGGAGAACCCCAACCTACGACAATTGGTCGATGAATGCTTATGCTTCAACGATCCATACTCACGTTAACTTGTTCCATGCCGCTTCACAAAGTCACAGCCTGCCTGATGTACAGTAGTAACCGTGCATGCTGTAGTTTGCCCTATATGTTGACACTGTTGTTATACCTGGCAACATATAATTAACTGCCTAAGACATCCTTTTTTTGTATTTTAAAATGTATGAATCCCAGAGTATGACCAGAGTTGCCTGCTTATGTGACATTAGCATCCAGAAGCAAGTGCTATTTATTGTAAATCTTGATGTTTGTTGGTTATCTGTACCGGACGTCAATTCTGATCTTGTTATTTTCGGTTCTGCAAGTGAACACGTTGTTATACTGTATTGCTTCTCTGATCTGCGCTATATCATTCGCCATCATCTTGTGATTGCAAACCCACAAGGAGACCAACCGTGTGGTGCTCTCTGTAGCCTCCGAAGTCCATAGTCGGCAGGAGATTGTGCTATGATGTTTGTGATTGGCTGTTCATGCCTATCTTCCAATATATATAGCTTGTGTCCTTGCCCTGACTTTCGCCTGTGTCCTTGCTCCTGACTTTCTGAGCCAAAGCATTACCAAACCCCACCCATCTGTGGAACAATGTGTTGACTGTCCTTTTCAGATGGAAAATTTGCACCAAACACTCGTGTTAATTACAGCAAATAATTGAAAGTTGGAGTAGCCATCATATATACGTACTACTCCGTCCCAATACGTCGTTTTTGATTTTCATCCGTCCCAAAACGTCGTTTTCGATTTTCATGCCACAAGTTTGACTCGATTTGTAGAAAATACATGCAATATTTATATCTCTGAATAATTTTGTTAAAAAACTGATTTAAAGATCTTTTCGATGATACTAATTATGATACTAATCGATAATATTTATTATTTATAAAAATTATCGGCATTTGTTTTTCAGAAAACGAAAGCGACAGTTATTTTGAAACGGAGGAAGTATACCTTTTTTGTAAGACATCTCTCTCTTTCTTTGAGAAATTTGAAATCTGGTTACAAATGATGCGAATCTGGTTAAAATGCCACAAGGCATTTGCCTTGAGTAGAATCATTCTATCGTTTTATTCACATATCGAATGTTCTCGTGTTTGCAAAGGGCCTATTTTCATTTTTTTTTTTTTGGAAAGTATCAAACATTTATCAAGACCGTCTTTTATGCATTTCCTCACCACCTGTGGCTGACCTGGCAAACTGAATCCAAACAAGCAACCTTGTGGATAGGAGTTTTGGAAGAGGAAGAAAAAAGGCAAAAGAATTCCTGCCTCAATTAATAAATTTCTCGGACTGATGGCGAGAGAGATATTTTGGAGGATTGAGGCGTGAACTGTCAGGTGCAGGCGTGCCGCACCCCAGTCCACGTGTGTTGGCAATGGTCGGCAAAAATCCGGTCCATTGGATCTGTCTGTGGGCACGGACGGCGAAAGCCATTCTATTTCTGACCGGAGATTTATATATCGCAGAAAAAAGTCAATTTTGATTAAAAAATTTATCCCCTTCGTCTTCGGAAAAAAATGGAAAAGAGCTTACAAAATAAAATTCGGGGCATTGGATTTGTGGGCACGGACGGCGACAGTCATTCTGTTTCTGACCGGAGATTTATTTTTTATATAGTGGCAGAAAAAGTTAATTTTAATTAAATCCATACCCTTCTTCGTCGCAAAAAAGAAAAAAGAACTTACAAAATATAATTATTATAGATTTTTCTAAAAAAATTTCCCCATCATCCATTGCCGTCCCGGCCTCCCGGCGTCCCCCGGGACTTGTTCCTTCCCTCGTCCGCTTGCGCCTCGCTCGCTCTCTCTCTCTCTCTCTCTCTCTGCCTTCGCGCATCGCACGGCCAGAACCCGTGATCCCTGACCGCGCCGCCGCACGCATCCCCCGAGCCTCCTTCCGCTTGTCAGGCTCCGAGCTCCGCTGCTGGATCGGGGTGTGCCCGAGCTAGTCGGTTCCGCGCTACGCTGCTTGACCGGGGTGCGCTGATCCATTCGGAATTCGGATTGATCCATCCGTTGGGGTAAGGGAGCCCCTCGTGCTCGGATCGATCGTTGTAAGATGAGCTCGGGCCTTGTCTTCGTTTTCTTTGATTGGAAGCAATCGAATCCAAATCGTTCTCTAATTTCTGGAAGGGTGCTCCAATCCGTTCGGTTTGTTGATTTGGCGACTGCTAAATCCGGTTTGTGTTCTGAATTTCTTTGGAGGTTCACCTTCACCCCCACGTCATCTCCGCCCCTTTTTATGATTCGATTCGGAGAATTAATCTTTTTCTTTTTTTGGTTAAGTCCTGTGTGCGCGGTAGGCGGTAGCAATGAGTCTTCTGATCATCTGGCTATTTTACTGTTCTGTTTACTTCTAGTTTTGGAATTACAGTTATGTATGTTACGTGTGGATGCATCTGTGTCCGATTGGTCCTACTTTTAATGCAAGTCTAGCAAAAATTAGCATCTTGGATAGCTTGTGAGTAAATTTGTGGCCAAGTTACCATGTTTTAGGTTTGTGTCGCTTTAATCTAACAAAGTAAACTTTGTTGATACTCTGGTGCTAAACCTTTTCAGCGTTGCTTTTGCAGTGGAATCGAACTGTTTTTGAGGCTGCAGAAACGGTTCCTTGAGATATATTGATGCCCGTGCAATGCGATAAAGAATTGTGTCGATTTGATATTGTTGGAAGATGGGTGACGGGATGGCTTTTGAGGCTGCGAGGAAGATTATCATGCACCCGCTTTATGCGCCAAGGTCTTCACCGTGGCTTGATTTGAAGGTTTTCTATGTTAGGGTAAGCAACTGTGTGGTGGATGAGTCAGCACCGGAGCATCTCACGCTGAACCACATCCCTCTGTCACCTGATACAGTTATCGAGGTTAATGGACAGCGGAGCAGCATGCATACCGAGTTCATATCCTCCTCACTGAGGAGGGACAGGGTTGACAAAAAACAGAGGAAGCTACATTTGTCAGCACAGATAATATACGGATGACAGGGAGTGTGAGGTTCCAAGTGTTTGATAAGAATGATCTCTTGCTCACAGGAGATCTTGATTTATGCAATGCCAATGGAGTAGTTGGGGAATCGAAGAACAGCAGCAAGAAATGGAATATGAAGTGTCAGTCATCCACATCATGCAATGGCTTCTTGAAGGGAAAGCTGTCCAATGGCTCCGAATATGTACAGCCTATGATTGAGGTTTATGTTGCTGGAACTTTCTCTGGCACACCTATCATATTGACAAAGACAATTCAGCTTATATCACGAAGGAAGTCTGAAATGAAACTAAAGCTTGATTCCATCCCTGAGAATGAAGCAACTGAACAACAGAAGGAAGAGTCAGCTGAGGACACTTTGAAGGTACTTACCATCTGTAAAGTGACCATTCTCGAATGCTTTTATCCAACTCCAAATCTCACATGTGGGCCTTTTTTTTGCCTGAAGCATACAAATTCTGTCTTATGCTTGACACTCACTTGGGAGCTCTGAGCTATTTTGGCTTTAAGGGACTCCCCCAACCACAGTTATGACTTATGAAACAACTCTAAAGCATTCACTATAAGAAACAACAATGAAATGTAACTTGTTTGCTCTTGACTACTCGTTGGTTTAGTCACTTTGACCATGCTCATCCAACATGTGACAAAAAGCATTATTTCTGCAAACACGGTCAATTAGCTTTCTTTCCTATGTATGTATGTGTTGCTGCATTGCTATTACAGGACATATCACCATATTTATATCATTTCTCATGTTATTGCTCACTTTATACATAGCTTCCATATGAAAACCACTGCAAACTTATTTCTCATTTATAGAATCTGAAAGAAAGTTTACCTGGTATCAAGGTTCATGGTTGAGCATTTGCTTCTAGAACTGGAAAAGGCTGAATATGAATGTTGTAGCTGACTTGATGCATGGATACTCTTTTATGAGGATGACTAGAAGATAGTAATGAACCTCATAGCAGTCATTACATGAGCTCAGTACCTATCTCCCAATAAAAACTTTTGTTTTGGTGCCAAACATGAACAAGTAGGTTCTTCAATCAGTTTGTGTTTGGTGAATTCATTCATGTACATGTACGTATGTCTGATTGCTGGTTTACATGACCATCAGATAAATAGACTGGAAGGGTTGAATATTCAAAGGTGCTCATGTCTGCTGTGCTCATAGGTTTTGCCCATTGAAACTGGGAGCTTAAGTAGCCGATTTCTACTGTACCATAGGATATAGTGTCCTATTTTATATGTGACACCCAGGGCTACAATTGATGAATTTTGACCTTCCACTATGGAATCTCATTTTCAAATTTACTGTGATATGATTTTGTCTACTGCAACTATACAAATGAGATTAATGGTAAATGCGTAAGGATAGAGGGTGTGAAGGGATATTGTTTGCTCTGCTAAGAAGTTGTCTGACTACTCGAAAAACCAGCTTTACTGCTATAGTGACCTAGTGATTCAACCAAAAAAAAAATTATTGTGTAGTGCTAATTTTATATGGGAAGATGATTTCTCGATGGAAATTCACCTATTTATTTGGATAGTACTCTGGATATTAATGTCCAAATGAAGGTTATTGGGTTCTCCTGTACAACATTGCAAAAGAGATCACTTTATTCATGGATACAACATTCACCACATTAGCTTACACTTAGTTGTAGGCCACTTCAGGAGCGTACTTGATCCTATATATCCTATAAAAGCATGGAGTTCACATTTATGATTTATGTCACTGACGTGACATCCGATACAATCCTTATCTTTCCTGTTACTTGTTTCAGGTATCAGAATTCCCTGATTCCAAATCTGAGACGGATGTTGATGTTGACTATAACAGCTTGTACTCAAGGCAGGACTTTCTAGAGGGTGAGGATGGTGAGCTTTCGTGGTTTAATGCTGGTGTCCGTGTTGGAGTTGGAATCGGCCTTGGCGTGTGTGTGGGTATCGGATTGGGTGTCGGCCTGCTGGTTCGAACATACCAAAGCACCAGTAGGAACTTCAGGCGGCGACTGCCCTGATCACGAAATGGTCCCCATGAATGTAGATGTGTATTTACCTTGGTCTTGTAGGGAATCTAACTGTCCACCTTTCCCGTCCATGCTATAGTCACAGATGAGTGTGGTTTTTTGTTCTTCCCTTTCTGCAGTCACTCTGAGTGCCTGTTGCTTTTCTTGTTTGCAATGCCAATCATTTTTGACCCTTGCGATGTAAATATGAGTCTGGTTAAAAATAAACTGGATGATGTTGTCTGGAATTAAATGTGTTGATGAAGGAACTTAAGTGACCAACAATTGTTGTGTGGTGCGAGGGTGATGTTGCACCTACAGATTTGTTGAAAGTCATGTGTCATCTTGTATATGGAACTCGATTAGGTCACCAGTTATTTGAGTCATGGTCTTTTCTGGGAGCTTTTTTCCAGATTTTGCACCATGCATCTCTTGCGGGTGCACCTGTATGTTGTGGGTGTATCTGTGATCACCTTTTAGGTTTAGTCTGTCTTGATATATCTCGTGCTGTTTCCATCCATCCTCCCCTTCCCTTTCTCTAGACCTTAATGGCGTTTGCTGTTCATTATTGGCCTGGAGTGCATCTGACATGTCCTCCTGTTGCTTTGCAACTACAGTACAATCTAAAAACCAATGGGCATCCAGAACCGTGCACAGAGAATTTTGTGGATTGACACTGCAAGTGATCCTTGTAGGACCCCTTGGTACTGAAGCTGTTATAACGGCTCCTAGCCATCCTGTATTAGCATGCCCCAAACTCAAAATCAATACATAATTCTTTGTACCACAGAACGTAAGCATCTCCCCAAGCTTTTCCCGTACCGACGAATGCTTGTCAATCACAACATCTTCATCCACCACCCCTTGATTAGCTTTGTAATTATCCCTTTTCTTTAAAGATCCTTTTTTTCATAAGAAAAAAAAGGGCAGAACTCAACACATCCACCATAAAGTCACAACAAGGACCATAATATTATTATAATATTATAATTAAACAAACAAAAGAAATAAAGGTAAAGTCACAGCAAAATCCTTCACGTTTTGCACAAATCCACATCATGGTCAAATGCGATCACTCCCCACCCCACTACCACCTACCTAACCAAAAGCTACTACAAGCCTAGAGAGAATCCAAACCCCAAATGCCATGTCTGTCTCCGTTTCCCGGCTTTGCTTGCGAATGGGGTGAACTGGGGACGACGCGGTGCGAGTGCAACCAGCGGCAGGCCCGGCCCCTCCCTGTCAGTCACCGTGGACGACGTGTGACTTCCAAGGCAATCCTCCAGGCCACTCACCCCCCTCCTCTCCCGACGAGACACCTCACCACCCTCTCTCCCTCGCCGCACGGCTCGGTGCGGTGAGGCAGGCACCGCAAGCAAGCGAGGAGGAGGTTGAAGACAACGAAAGCGCCGGAACGGTCACGCGCACCAACCCGAGCAGACGCCCGGCCGCCCGCCGCGCTCTTTCACTTCGCGCACCTAACTGGCTAGCTGACGCCTGACGAGCGTCGAGAGGACAGAGGAGAGGTTTCATGGTGCAGTGGAGGACCGGTCGGCAGCGGAGCCTCGACCTCGCCTTCTCCTCCTCCCCCCGCGGCCGCCGACGAGACATGGCCAAGGTGCCCGATCTCGGCTCCGACTTCGCCCAGAAGCTGCTCAGGGACCTCCGCCGCCGCCGGGAGCGGCTCGGCTTCGAGTCCTCCGCCGCCGCGCCGGCGAAGGGCGCCGCGACGAGCACCGCCGCGCCTCGGGCGCGGGGTAAGCTTCTTTCCTCACCGACAGCCGCCGGTGCTCGCTTTCAACTGGCATTGCGTTCTCCTCTGTTCTCGTTCTTCTTTTTCCATTTTCCGGGAAAAAAAAAGTGACCAGCACTGCGCACTGTTCCTCATTTCATTTTCGGATGTTTGTTGCCGCCGAGATAAATAAATTCGCTATAAATTTGCATCTGTTCTTGAGAAGAACAAAAGGAGGGCAATAAGTTCAGATGATAATAATACATAGTAGTACACAGAATTCAATATTATATCTGTCATGCTCTCCAGATGCTTATTCGAATGCTCGGAAACCACCTCAAGTTCAGAAGCCACAACAAGCAGCTGCAGCTCCTCGGGTAGCAACAAGATCACAATCACAAGCAGCAACGAGCATATCAGTAAGCCGCAAAGACTCAAACGATCTTGCACACACTTACTGAGATACTGTGCCTGCTTAATTTTACATCTCCTTTACAATCTTTACGTTTCCTCTGCGCTTGCAGCGCCGGCAAGGCAACAACAGCTCGGTTGCCAGACCCGGGACGCCGCGCCGACATGACGCGCCGGCCGTCGCCCATTCGCACGCCATCGTGCCGTTCCAAGGAGGAGGAGGGGGAGGAGGAGGAGGAGGCAAGCAGACGACTCCTGCGTCCAGCGCCGGTGGCGTGGACGTTCAGATGGCGCTGGCCCTGGCGCTCAGCAACAGTGGCAAGCTCCAGAACGTGCATCTCGTGGCGCGCCAGGGCGGCGGCGGCTCCGTGTTCTTCGGCGAGCCGGGCAGGACGGGGACGGCGTCGCAGGCGCGCCACCTCCTGGCCCCGGCGTGCACGTCGGCAAGGTGGCGATCGGCGTCCAGAAGCTCAACGACATTCTCTTGGCGTACTCCTCCGGCGGTGCTGACGGTGTGAGGAGGGGCTCGGTTGAGATCGGGAAGCAGCTGCTCAGAGGCGCCATGGACCTCGAGGAGTCGCTCAGCATGCTCATGATGCTCCAGGACGCCTCGGACTACATGGAAATGGGGAACTCAGGGAACGGCGGCAGGGTGCTGCTGCTGGAGGGCAAGGAGAGCTGGAAGAGCTCGGCGCCGCGTTCCACGAGCTCTGCCTCTGCAAGGCTGGTAGAGATCGTCGACGGTGATTCAGAAGAGACCGAGCAGGCCGACCATGCAAAGAGCCCGTCAGATGCGTTCATGCAGATTGTTCCTCACGGCATGTCTCAGCCTTACAGACAGAGCCACATCTCACCCTTGCAGTTCGCCGGTGCTGCAAATAATCGCAAGAGCAATGCTACAAGTGGCGAGAGGGATGGTTCAAAGGTGAGGATGCCCAGTCTGATTGCCAAGTTGATGGGGCTGGAAAATCTTCCATCAGCGAAGGCGGTTGCAGAGCGCAAGGGGACAGAGAGGTTTGTGAAACCTGAGGCGGTGCCAAGAAAATCGAGAGGGACAAATACGATGGCTGGCACATTACCGATACGAATTATAGCTTCAGAAAGAATGCCATCCAGAGGGCAGATCTTTGAGACAAGAGAGTGGAATATTAGCCTGACAAAGTCTGAAGAACCTGTGATGTCAAGTAGATTTTCACATCTCACAGATGACAAGCAAACAAGGCAGACCATGAGGCAGATGTTCACCAAACAGGAAGGTACAGAGAGAAGAGTTAGTGTAAACCAAGTAGTTGACAAGAAAATCGTTCATCAGGATACGAAGCTGGCTGAAGGCACCAACCAGCAAAAGACAACAGTCAGTGCAGGACGAAAGATGAATTTCCTGCAAAGATTTAGGAAGAATGGAAAGGACAAACCAGTCATAGAAGAGAAAGCCATTGTTGAAGAAAATAAACAGAAGCTAGGAAAGAAGCAGACCACAAGCACAAAACAGAGAGACAGTGAGGTGAAGCCAAGGAAGACGAGAGAGAAGTTTAACAAGGAGAACCTTGCCAATCCTGGAAACAAGGCTCAAGGAAAGAATGGCAAGGCTGCCAAGGCAGATCAAATGAGAAGGCAAGCACAAAGTAAGTCGTCAGATAAGCAGATCATGGAAAAGAAGGTGCAGAATTACCGTCGAACGCAGAGTGAAACAGCCATTCAGAATCGAGAACAGAAGAGGGCACTGAAATCAGAACCAACTCCTACAAAAGAGAAGCTTGACTCTATTACACTGACAGAGCTGCAGAATGGAAAGGGCACAAAAGTAGATGATACCAGAAGTCACAAACCATCAGACAACACGCCCGGTGATGATGGTGTATGCGAACAATGTGCAGTGGAGATGGAAGATAGTAGCACAACTAGAGGGGCTTTGTCATACCAATCTGAAAAGGTACTAACTGAAGAAATCAATGATCCAACCACTGTTGTAGCACAGACTACTTCTGAGTCAATTGCTGAGACAAATGTAAGTTTAAATAACAGAGCATTCTGCATCAGTTATTATGAAAAATATTATATTACGTCGGTCTGATGGCACTTATTTTGCTGGTCCAAACGTGCAGGATGATAGAGTTAATGACACATTCAGTGAGGCTACACAGGCACTGGAAACATTTTCTGAGGGAGAACAACAGCAGCAACAACTGCAACAAACAAAAGAAGTGATTGATCATTCAACAAATGGTACACATACTCTTGATTCATTGTTGGCCTCTGCACACTCAACCAGTTGTTTACTTATAGCACATTTTTAGGAATATGATTTTTTTCAGAAGCTGTAGTTTCCTCATATTAACCTACATGCCAGATGAACTAGTATAACCGTTGTGGCTGTTGAATGAATAACCTTATGCTTCTGTTGCAGGTTTGGATCATATCGTGAAGCCCAGTAACCCAAATGATTTGAAAAATCACAAGATGGATGTTGTTTCATGTGATTCCTTCACAGAGAATCAGCTCCTGCTTGCAGAAATGCTGCTGAAGGATCCCTACTTACTTGAAACCGCAAAGGCGATTACCGGATTCCATGTCCCAGTCAGCCTAGTTCAGGTTAGCACAGGGAAGTGGTTAGACAAAGGCAACAAGGTTCTTTCAGACATCGGACGCGAAGTGATCAGAAGGAAAGGTAAACGAACAGAGGCGATGGTTGACGTTAGCGTGACACGCGCCGCTAACCTGAAACTACAGACTCTGGATGATCTGATCAGAGAACTGGATAGCGATATTCAGTCTCTGCACATCCCCAAGAAAATTCAGCAAAAGAGTAGCCACAGCACAGCTGAAAACATGAAGATGGTCCTCCACAGCGACATGGAGAACACGCATTCGGATGCTAACTCGGTGTGGGACTTCGGTTGGAACCGCGTGTGGGACCTGCCGATCGAGAAGAATGAAGTCGTCAGGGATTTGGAGAAGAACATATTGGGTGGTATCATCACTGATGTAGCGAGGGAGCTTATCGATGCATCCATGTGCCATGGGTGCTGTGCCTGTGAGTCTTGACTAACTGGGAGCTTATCGATGCATCCATGTGCCATGGGTGCTGTGCCTGTGAGTCTTGACTAACTGGGATATGTTGTAATCTTCAGGATAGGGTATTTTCAGTTTGGGTATGTACCAAGGTTTTCCAGTGGAAACCATTCATATGATTTTTGTATATATATAAAGGGAGGGGCGTGTGCATGTGTTCTTTGGTGATACCCAAAAAAAAGTGAAAAACAAATCTTCAGAGTTTATGCTTCAATTAGGACATCACTGTTAAAATTCATCAATCATGATACAGTAAATATTTGTTGAAGAAAGGAGACGAGGCAACGAGTACAGTGCATGATAATTTCATTCACTGCGAATGCGATGATACAGAAAGTAATTGAAACGAACAAAGCAGAGTGCAGAGTTGCAGCCTGAAAACTAGAGTTGTGAGATGTATCTCGTGCAAGCACAGCCGGAAGCGTCCGGGGTTGTAGTACCCAAACAATCGCTTGAACGAGTCATCGCGCCTGACGACGGCGGCTTCTCTGGATCCCAGGTTGAGCTGCACGAGCCCGATTCCGTCCATCTGCAGAACCACGGTGCCGCTCCTCTCCCCGAGACCCATGAACTGGACCGAGTAATCCGGGCCTGGCTGGTGCCCGATGGCATGCCTCCTGATCACCACCTGTCTGGTCCACCTCGCCGCCGCCGTCGCCGCCAAGCTTGAGTTGTCACCGTCCGACGCGCTCGACAGCGTCCACATCGATATCACACAGAACTCCGCGGCCAGAACGCTCAGCCTCCCGTCCGGCGACGGTGCCAGCATCAGCGCGTGAAAGACCTTCTGGATGGACCTCAGCCTGTCAATGCATCCCGGCGGCAGCTCGACGCGCGAAGCCTGCGACGAGCCGGCGTCCAGCGAGACGATGCATGGGGGGTTATTAAGGGGCGGGTCCCGTTTGAGTCTGCACAGCCAATAGCCGGTGGCTCCGAGGACCATGGCGCGAGAGGCATAGATCGCAGGGATGTACGGGAGGTGCGCCGCATGGCGGGGCTCGACGACGGCGCCCCACCTGCCGTCCTCCGACGAGAAGGTCTGCGTCCGCAGGTCCGAATCGGCGGCGAGCAGCCGGAACGAGCGGCCGGCGCCGCCGACGTCGAGCAAGGCGTGTGGGTACGCTTCATGGACATCCGCCGGAGGCTAAGCAGCACGGATACGGATACGCGTATCGGTATCGGATACGGATACGCGTATCGGATACGGCAACTTCCAAAAACCCGATACGCGGATACGTTTACTATTTAAAAAATAAAATAAAAAACAATAATGCATATTAAAATTTTAAAACTGATAACAATAAAACGTTGCAATTAACTACTTAAATGTACTATTATTATAACACAGCAACTACTTAGGTGCCAAAATTGATATTTTTAGCTATTTTTGGGAGCGTCAAACTGTGGCCTCACCCCGCCGGACGGCCCAATGGCCCATCTGGGCTTCCCACTCACCAAAATCCCCACGACGGGAATGGCGGGGCTCGGCGCCGCCGCCGCCCTCCGACGAGAAGGTCTGCGTCCGCAGGTCCGAGTCGGCGGCGAGCAGCCGGAACGAGCGGCCGGCGCCGCCGACGTCGAGCAAGGCGTGTGGGTACGCTTCATGGATATCCGCCGGAGGGAGGCGGGACGACTGGCCGGTGAGGCTGTTGCAGACGCGCAGGTCATCAGCTCGGGGAAGGGCAATGGCCCGACGTTCTTTGACGTCTGTCGGTCGCGGGAGGAGGACGACGAGGCCGTCGCGCGAGGCCACCGGGTCGAATGAGTCCAAAAGGATGTCGTCAAAGCAGAGGAGGTGTTGCTGGCACGTCGTCTGGGCAACACGATCGCCCGCGGTTGCTGCGCGCACCGACAGCCGGTAGGAGAAGCTGAGGAGGAGGGCGGGGTCGAAGCCACCGCTGGCCTTGGCGCGGAGGGCGACGAGGCTGTCGCGCAAGTCCTGGCTGAGGATGTCGCGGCGGGTAGACTTGGAGGCGGCGGCGTACCGGAGGAGGCTCGTGACGTCCAAGCGGGAGAGGACGTCAAGGCGGAGGTCGAACAGAATGGGCATGGGCCGTGGCTCCGTTGCGGCGGCCCCGCCGTTGTATGTGCAAACGCGGGGGCGCTTCTTCGACGACATCGCTGCCGGTTCCAAGCTCCGTCGGCCTCCGGCCTCCGGGTGTAGTAGATGTAGATCTCATCTACACGTCACATGGTGATGAATAAACACAACACATAAATAGAGTAGGCTGGCTATGTTTGAGTCCTATATAAAACTAATTAAAGTTTTGACTGAAGAACCAAAACACACCCATAGTAGTAGATGGGAGATGAATCATGATGCTCTTTTTCTAAGATGAACCTTTTTTGTTTAAACATTCTCCGATGAACTTTTGATGTTTAAGAAACTTTATATCTCAGGTTCGAAAGAATCCTCCGTCCCCCTCTCCATCCCCCCTTTCCTCCGTTCCCCACGCAAGGGACCCGGCCCCGCCTCCACCCCTGCCCCAACCTGCACGAGATCCGCCCTCCCCCCAACCCTCGGCCCCAAAACCTCCACGAGAATCCCCCCCATCCCGCCAATTAGTTGCAACAAAACCTCGCAACATCGGGAAAATCTGCTGCAACGGGATCCGCTTGCTCCCAACCTCGTCGGCCCTTAGCACCTCCCCTCGTGAACTTCGCCCCCATAGCCCACCAATCAGTTGCAACAAACAAGGGGAGCTATTTCCAACATTGAAAAGAACAACTAATGCAACAAAATAAAAGATATGAATTGCAACATAAAAAAATGTTTGTTGTAACATTCAAAAACATCCACTGCAACATCGGAAAAATCTGCTGCGGTAAACATAAACGATTGTTGCAACATCGACACACACTACTACTGCAACATCAGAATCAACTGTAATGTCTCGCCTCCTCGAGGCCGTACCCGCTTACATCTGATAGCTTTAATAGGACCAATACTGCCCTCACAGACCAACACCAGCCTTTTCTGCGCACTTTGTCCTCACTCATGCGCACCCGGGAACAAATTTTCGGTCGGCCACTGAAAGGTCCTTGTTTGGTTTTGGTAATTGAGTGACAACTTAGGTGGACTAATTATGCTTATGTGAGATTTGCAGAGATTTAGTCCTGTGTACATGTGTGTGAGCAACTATACCATGGAGGTGGTGTGATGTGTTGCAAGGCTCACACATGTGAAGTTGAAGGAGCTTAATGCATGATACATGACATGGAGTCATGTGGCTAGAGGTGAAGATCAAGACAAGACTTGGCTTGATGGACCGATCGCGCGAGGTGAAGGGCAAGTTGGAGGCTTTGAAGCTGTTGGTACCGAAAGTCGGGAGGCTTAAGCAAAGACTTGGCGCCGATGAACCAAGGCGATGGTGAAGAGCAAGTGAGGTCAAGATCGATGGACCAAAGGCCATGTGATGATATGAAGTGGATCATATCATTCATGTGGAGAGGTCGGTGCATGTGTTGCATCGGCATTGGAGGAGATGAAGTGGAAAGCGCAAGGCAAAGGTATAACCTAGGGCGTTTCCATTTCACCGGTCATAGGTGTGTAGAGAAGTTGATGACCGGGTTTAGGATAGATGGCCGTACTATCAAGAGGGGCAAACTTGTTTGCATATCGGTCATCCAGTGCCACTTGAGCGATCTAACTTTGCATTGTGTTGCTAGGATCGAGTGGCGATGTGAGAAGGAGTGAAACCCTTTGGAAAATGATTGTGAAAATGCTAACACACTTGCACATGGTGATGTACACTTGTTGGTGTTGGCACATTTGCAAAAGGGATGATGTTTGCCGGGTTGAGAGGGGTTTGGGATCCTCTCCCTCCCGCCGAGCTTGCGAGGCGGGATTCAGCGCTTCGGGAAAGTGAAGTGCTCATTTTCCATTGCGCCGAGGCCGGAAGCGGAGGCGAAAGTCGTCGGAGTGTTTCTCGGCGAGAAACACTCGACCGACGCCGGTCTTGGGTGGACCGGGACGCGTCCGGTCATGTGTGCGCTGTTCGGGGGTGATTTTGGTGGTCACCGGACTTTAGGCGACGGACGCTCCGGTGCCGCGTCGTCCGGCGGCGGCAAAAGATGATGGCTACCGGCGATGGATGGAGGACGGACATCGGGGAGTCCGTCGGTTACATCGGACGACGCCCGGTCGGAAAAAAACCAGTTTTGGAGCTCTTGAGTTGTGACCGACGCCGGGCGTCGCGCAAGGCCCGTTGGTTGAGCGGACGCGCCCGGCCACGGTAGGTGCAGCGTGGAGGTAGCCGCGGCGCGCCAACGGCTAGTTCGAATGACGTGGACACGTGGCGGTGCGGGAGTGACGGGCGGCTGCGGACGGACGCGTCCGGGTCGTCACTTGCGCGCGGCCCCGTCGGCCCGACCAGGTTTTGTGGCAACGGCTCTTTTAGCCCTTGGGGCTATAAGTAGTTGCCTTGGCCGCTTTTGGCTCGGAGCGGAGCACCCCTAGGCCCGTGTGGCATTGTGTGGGAGTGCTTGAGAGCCCTCTAACTCACTAGAGCCGGTAGTGCTTGCATCCAAGAGTGAGTTAGTGATTCTAGTGCATCGCATTGAGAGATTGCAAGGTGTGGCACTAGGTGTTCGAGTTGCAAGCCGGTGGTGCTTATTACTCTTGGAGGTTGCCACCTCCTAGACGGCTTGGAGGCTTGTGGGCATCGTGTAGCACACTCGGAGATTGAGTGGTGCTCCGATTGCTAGTCACGTGGAGTGACATTGTGAGGGGATTGTGCTCACCCCCGCGGGGATCGCGAAGAGCAACTCTAGTAGAGCGTGTCATTGAGTTACCATCACTTGGGTAGTTGCTTGGGGTGGCCGTGGAGGTCTAGGCATTGGATGCCTATTAGCTCCCGCAACACGAAGTGAGTGGTCGACACAACGGGGACTAGCTTGGTGGCAACCAAGTGAACCTCGGTGAAAAATCGACGTGTCAACTTGTCTACTCTTCTCGTCGGTTTGCATTCACTAGCTAATATTATCTTGTTCATTACTTATGCTAAGTGAGTAGTGGTTGCTCTTGTGTAGCTAGTTTGCTTGTGTAGCTTGCTAGTTACCTTCTTAGCTTGTGTGGCTTAGAAGTAGCGGTTGCGTGGCTAGTTGGCTTGTGTAGCCTTGCTAGTCACATTGCTTAGTTTGTGTAGCTAAGCAATTGAGCTCACTAGTTAGGCTTGTGTAGCCGTGCTAGTGAGAACTACTAGTGTGCTTAGGCTTTGTGCGCTTTGCTCACTAGTATGTGTAGGTGCTCCTCGGTTTGATTGAGTACTAGTTGCTTAGGTTTGTGTGACCTTGCAACCTAGTCTTGAATAGGCGAGCACTACCTAGCCTTGCACCTTAAGTGACCTAGCTAGAATCTTTATAAGGTGCTTAGATAGAGGGGTGTTGTCCTTGTTAGACCGATAGTTTTAATTCGCACTTAATTCGGTTTTCATTTGCGATTAGATTTTAGAAAGGACTATTCACCCCCTCTAGTCCGCCATCTCGACCCTTCACGTGGTATCAGAGCACGGTCTCTCATTTGTGGTCTTCACCGACCCGAGAGGATGGCGACTAGTTGGTTAGATGATGATTGCCACACGCACATTTTTGATGGCACGGACTTTGCACGGTGGAAACACCATATGCTTGATCATTTGCGTGCAAAGGGTCCCAAGGCGTGGTGGATCATTGTTGTAGGCTTTGCTCGGGATACTTTGGATGAGAACAATCTCACCCAAGCTCAAGAGGATTGCTTGCAACTTGATTCATGCGCTCTTTACTATTTGACATGTGCTTTGCATGAAGATGTTTACAGGCGCGTGTGGAACATTGAGAGTGCTCATGGAGTATGGGAGGCACTCCAAGCCCTCTATGGTGATGACTCCACAAGTGATGATGATCACAAGGAGGAGGTACATGAGGATGTTGAGCATCTTCACAACTCGGTGGTTGTGGAAGATTGCCCCACCTCATGGTCAAGTGATGATAATGATGAAGATTCTACCACAAGTTCACTTGACAAGGATGATGATGCCACAAGTGGTGCAAGTGATGATTCTACTTCAAGCACACTTGATGGTGATGATGGCTATGAGAGTGATGTCTCCACAAGCTCTCTGACAACACCACATTGTTTCATGTCACATGGTGACACTAAGGTATCAATTCCAAACGTGGTTGTTGATTGTGATGATCCAAGTTTTGAGCTTGTATGTAGACTCACCAAGGCTTTAGAAAATGAGATGGCTAAAATAAAGAAATTACAAAATGAAAACTCATTTCTAAAGACCACATGTGAACAAGCAAAGCATCTACTTTATGTTACTACTTGTTCACATGAGGAACTAAAATTGCATCATGATGAGCTTATTGTTGATCATAATAACTTGATGCAAGACTATGCTTTTCTCACTAAGAAACTTTCTAATGAAGAAATCAAAACTAGTGAGAGCTCATCACTTGGGTCAAATGATCAATCACATATTGTTGCTAACCCATGTGATGTAGGCAAGAAGAATGTATCCACCTCTTGTGATGATTTACTTGCTATGCCATGTTCTTCACATATAGATTCTTGTTCTACTTCTATGTCTTGTGGGACTAACCTTTTGAAGGAGAACAATGAGCTCAAAAAGGAAGTGAAGAACTTGAGCAACAAGTTGGAGAGGTGCTACAACTCCAAAGTCACCTTTGAGCATATGATGAAGAGTCAAAGAAGCTATGGTGACAAGTGTGGCCTAGGTTTCAACAAGAGCAAGAAAGACATGACAAAAGGGGAGAGAAAGAAAGCAAAGAAGATGAAGAAGCTAGAAGAAAAGAGGCTCTCTCATTTCTTGTGCTTCATATGCCAAGAAGTGGGACATCTTGCAAATGCTTGCCCCAACAAAGAGAAGCTCAAGTTGAAGAAGGAAGAGGAGAGGCTTAAGCATGTCAAGTGCTTCAAGTGCCGCACTTGGGGTCATCTCACCTCAATATGCCCAACCAAGCAATTGGTGAAGCAACAAGAGAAGCCTCAACCAAAGCCACAAGTTGAGAAGCCCTTAAGCTCAAGTCAAGATCAACCATGATGGTGGTGACTTGAAGATGAAGAAAAGAACAAGAAGGGGTGGTCAAGCAAGAAGGCATCCAACTCCAAATCAAGATGTCACGATGTCGAGCAAGAATCAAGCGAAGAGGAACTTGGCTCACATCAAGTGCTATAATTGTGGAGATATGGGTCACTTTGCCTCGAAGTGTCCCAAGAAGCTTGAGAAGGATCAAGCAACTCATAAGAGGCAAGGCAATGAGAAGCAACATATGAGCAAGGAAGAAAAGGCTCAATCAAAGAGAGTTTGCTATTCATGCCGGGAAAGGGGACACAATGCAAATTCATGCCCCCTAGGTGAGAAACCTAAGCCTATTTCAATTGATGCAAATACGATGCTTAGGAAGGATGACAATGGTACCTCATTGGTTGCTATTGTAAAACATCCCGCTATCCATACTAAGGCATTGCCTAAGTATGTTGCACCTAACTTGAGAGGACCCAAACAAGTTTGGGTACCATCAAAAAGTGGATGATTGATTGTAGGTACCATTGGCATTGGAGACTTGGTTCAAGTGATACTCATCTTATTGATCATGAGTTTGAGCCAAGTATTATTGAATGATGATCATTATCCCAATGCCATAACAAATGAAGTGAAGTCCAAAGTGCTACAACATACAAGTGCAATATTCTAGTTGTGGTGATTCATCGGTTATATTCTTGATGGCTTGCAAATAATTGAGTTGAAGCTTGCTAGTGCATGATCATGAGCTACAAGGTATATCTCTTGTTGATCACATTCATTTGGGTGCATATGAGTTATTTGAATTGGATATATATGCATATGATGCTTGCTATAAGATGATTGAATGGATCTCATGCTTAGTAATCAATTTTGGATTAGTTTGGTTGAATATGTTCATGAGACTTCATTTAGTGAGTGGTTTGAATGGAAATATGTCTTGTGAGGGTGTTCAAACAAATTAACTTCAAGTTTGATTCACATTTGTTGAAGAATAGCTCAATATGTCAAATTTATCCATTGTTGAAAATCTGAACTAGTTGTGATCAAGTCTGAGTTTGATGAATCAAATCTATTTGGATTGGCTTGAAAATTGGTGTGCATGCTCTACACTTATGTTAGTTGTTGCTGTTCAAATTTCATGAGAATTGGACAAGAAATGCCTTGGTTTTGGAGTAGATCTTGTCAGCCATAGTGCAGCATTTTCAGCATGTACCCACTGAGAAAGATTTGAAGTCTGGTAGCAATCTAGAAGTCCAATGAAGCTCAAATTTTTTATGAGTGATAGATGACTTAGTGAAGAACATCTCCATCAAATTTCATGGTCATTGGAGCTGTACATTGTGAGATATGAATTATTCTTTGAAGTGTATAGAATCTACCAGAAAAGTGACAAACATTGGATTAATTAAGAGTCACTTCAATTGAAAGGCCCTCAAGTTGGATTCATGATTTATAAGTGATTAAGGGACCTATGTTTGGTTTTGAGTTGATCTAGAAACATGACAAGCAATGAGTATAAGAGATTTGATTGTGAAAGTGTGGTTTGCACAAATTTGGTACTCAAATTGGAAGATCAAGATCAAGCTCAAGATAGAGATGAAGTTTAAGTTCTAGTGATGATTGGAGATCATTTGATAGAAAGAAAAGGACTTAAAGAAGGTATCAAGGTTATTCATCATATTAAGTCAATGGATCAATCAATCAAAGGCAATTCAAATGGGTATCAAGATTGTTCTTTGGAGAGAGGTCACTTCTCCCTTTAGTAGGGGCTTGCCGCCTTTTGTAGGTTAACCGAGCGAGGCTTGGAAGGCTAACATGGAAGTGGTGATCTAAAGAACATTTGAGATGCTTAGTTGAAGCAAATCAAAAGGGTTGATCAAGAGAAGCAAGCAACACCCAAAAGAGAGCAATTCATGACAAATTTAAAGTGGTATTCACATTCGGTATCATGATCTTATATGGAAGTGAATATCAATCATAGTAATCTCATGCAAGCAAAGATCGAAGAAGAAGCAAGCCAACCACAACAAGAGAGTGCACTTGATCACATGGGTGAAGAATGGAATTCATTATTGATAATTGGTCTTCACCAAGCTTTCAAATGGACTTCACATCACCTTTGCAGAGCTTATTTGGAATAATTGACTATCTCAACTCCAACAAAGCAAAGGTGAAATTGGTTGTCATATGCATTCATATTTGCTAAGGACATGATTAGTGCATATAGACATACCTAGTGAGCATTCATGAAAAATTAAATGATTTTAAGTTCATATCATGCCACTATTGTTTCTATGCTTTGTTTGTTCTAGTGGCTAAATATGACTCGTTCATGAGCATGTGAACCTAGTGTTTGATCTAGCTAAATGAGCAAGAAAGGGTCTAATTCAACATTGACAAGATAACCATTGAAAGATGTGTGAAGAAGCTTGTCATTGGTTCAAACCGAAGTTAGATCACTTATGCAAATTTGCTAGTTTGAACTAAAAAAGAGAAAGAAGCTCATGAAAACAATCATGTTCAAGAAGTAGAAGACGACAAGATAAATGGATATCAAGTTTAATATTTACAAGTGGTATCTAGACTCATCATTCATACAAGTAGTATACACATGGTGTCATATTCCTACATGTGGTATCTTCTACACATATGCTATATCAAGTGGCTACAAGTGGTGTCTAGATCAAGCATTCAAGTGATATCCTACACTTCAAGTGATCCTCAACCTTAAGTGATCAATTCAAGCAAAGCTACCCTCAAGAGCTCAAGTGTCAAGTGGGTGACCATACAACAAAAGGAGAAGTTCTACAAGTGGTGTCATCCCAATGGTGTCCATCAAAAATGCAAGATTCAAATGTCAACCATCAACACCCCAAATACAACCATTAGTCATAAAGAGGCACACCCTTTATGGTCATTGATGACAAAGGGGGAGAAGTTTGTGGACAAAGATATGTGCAAGGATATATGGGGAGAGGTTTGGACAAGTGATACAAGTTGGACATGGATATGACCAAGAGGGGAGCAAGATTGAAGAATTCGAGGGGATTAAAAATTCTTCGACAGAGAAGAAGCACACAAGTAGGGGGGGAGCAAGCTCATGAACACATGTTTGATGCATTTGATTGTGCATTACATTTGCTTGCTTGCATTGCATTTGTCTTACATTCCTACCTGCTTGTGTGCAAGTGATTGCTAGAACTAAGACTTGGATGATGTTTTATATCATGTGGTATCTAGAGCCTAGTCTTAGCATAGCAAGTGTTAACTAGAACCTTGATTATAATGTTGATCTCACGTGGTATCTAGTTTCACTTGTTTCTAGCAAGGATTGATGCTAAGGATGTTGAAAAAAGTGGTATACACGCTACAAAGGTTAATTCTCTATCTTGTATACCTTAGCATCGAGTTAGTAGTGGTAACGCCCCCACAAATTCCATATTTATGCATGAGTGCAAGCTTGAAACCAAACCATTTGAGCACACATGTAGGGGGAGTTAACACTACCAAATTGATTTTATGATGCTTATCCAAATCATAGACATAGAGCTTAAATGTTGGATAAGTGGCATAAAATCTAAAATGCTTAATTTCCATATCTTTGTAGAGTTGTCATCAATTACCAAAAAGGGGAGATTGAAAGGTCCTTGTTTGGTTTTGGTAATTGAGTGACAACTTAGGTGGACTAATTATGCTTATGTGAGATTTGCAGAGATTTAGTCCACAGTACATGTGTGTGAGCAACTATACCATGGAGGTGGTGTGATGTGTTGCAAGGCTCACACATGTGAAGTTGAAGGAGCTTAATGCATGATACATGACATGGAGTCATGTGGCTAGAGGTGAAGATCAAGACAAGACTTGGCTTGATGGACCGATCAAGCGAGGTGAAAGGGCAAGTTGGAGGCTTTGAAGCTGTTGGTACCGAGTGCCGGGAGGCTTAAGCAAAGACTTGGCGCCGATGAACCAAGGCGATGGTGAAGAGCAAGTGAGGTCAAGATCGATGGACCAAAGGCCATGTGATGATATGAAGTGGATCATATCATTCATGTGGAGAGGTCGGTGCATGTGTTGCATCGGCATTGGAGGAGATGAAGTGGAAAGCGCAAGGCAAAGGTATAACCTAGGGCGTTTCCATTTCACTTGGGGTCATAGGTGTGTAGAGAAGTTGATGACCGGGTTTAGGATAGATGGCCGCGTACTATCAAGAGGGGCAAACTTGTTTGCATATCGGTCATCCAAAGGCCACTTGAGCGATCTAACTTTGCATTGTGTTGCTAGGATCGAGTGGCGATGTGAGAAGGAGTGAAACCCTTTGGAAAATGATTGTGAAAATGCTAACACACTTGCACATGGTGATGTACACTTGTTGGTGTTGGCACATTTGCAAAAGGGATGATGTTTGCCGGGTTGAGAGGGGTTTGGGATCCTCTCTCCCTCCCGCCGAGCTTGCGAGGGCGGGATTCAGCCGCTTCGGGGAAAGTGAAGTGCTCATTTTCCATTGCGCCCGAGGCCTAAGCGAGGCGAAAGTCGTCGAGTGTTTCTCGCTGAGAAACACTCGGCCCGGACGCCGGTCTTGGGTGGACCGGACGCTGTCCGGGTCATGTGCGCCGTTCGGGGTGATTTGGTGGTCACCGGACGCTGGCGACCGGACGCTCGGTGCCGCGTCGGCGATGCGAGAGATGGCGCTACCGGGCGGCGATGGAGGACCGGACAGCGGGGGAGTCCGGTCGCGACTGACCGGACGCGTCGGTCAGGAAAAATTGGTTTTGGAGCTCTCTGCGGTTGTGACCGGACGCTGGGCGTCGCGCGCCCGTTGGTTGGAGCGGACGGCGTCGATCCACGGTAGCGTGGCGCGCGGGTAGCCGTGGCGCCAACGGCTAGTTGAATAACAGAGACACGTGGGTTCGGGATGGCCGGACGCTGCGACCGGACGCGTCCGGTCGTCACTTGGTGCGCGTCCGGTCAGTGCCCGACCAGGTTTTGTGGCAACGGCTCTTTTAGCCCTTGGGGCTATAAGTAGTTGCCTTGGCCTGCTTTGGCTCGGAGCGGAGCACCCCTAGGCCTGTGTGGCATTGTGTGGGAGTGCTTGAGAGCCCTCTAACTCACTAGAGCTGGTAGTGCTTGCATCCAAGAGTGAGTTAGTGATTCTAGTGCACTGCATTGAGAGATTGCAAGGTGTGGCACTAGGTGTTCGAGTTGCAAGCCGGTGGTGCTTATTACTCTTGGAGGTTGCCACCTCCTAGACGGCTTGGAGGCTTGTGGGCATCGTGTAGCACACTCGGAGATTGAGTGGTGCTCCGATTGCTAGTCACGTGGAGTGACATTGTGAGGGGATTGTGCTCACCCCCGGGGGATCGCGAAGAGCAACTCTAGTAGAGCGTGTCATTGAGTTACCATCACTTGGGTAGTTGCTTGGGGTGGCCGTGGAGGTCTAGGCATTGGATGCCTATTAGCTCCCGCAACACGAAGTGAGTGGTCGACACAACGGGGACTAGCTTGGTGGCAACCAAGTGAACCTCGGTGAAAAATCGACGTGTCAACTTGTCTACTCTTCTCGTCTGGGTTTGCATTCACTAGCTAATATTATCTTGTTCATTACTTATGCTAAGTGAGTAGTGGTTGCTCTTGTGTAGCTAGTTTGCTTGTGTAGCTTGCTAGTTACCTTCTTAGCTTGTGTGGCTTAGAAGTAGCGGGTTGCGTGGCTAGTTGGCTTGTGTAGCCTTGCTAGTCACATTGCTTAGTTTGTGTAGCTAAGCAATTGAGCTCACTAGTTAGGCTTGTGTAGCCGTGCTAGTGAGAACTACTAGTGTGCTTAGGCTTTGTGCGCTTTGCTCACTAGTATGTGTAGGTGCTCCTCGGTTTGATTGAGTACTAGTTGCTTAGGGTTTGTGTGACCTTGCAACCTAGTCTTGAATAGGCGAGCACTACCTAGCCTTGCACCTTAAGTGACCTAGCTAGAATCTTTATAAGGTGCTTAGATAGAGGGGTGTTGTCCTTGTTAGACCGATAGTTTTAATTCCGCACTT